>UYYA01004420.1:0-109131 GCA_900624975.1 Angiostrongylus costaricensis
CCAGAAGATATATAGAATAAAGTTACTATAGAGGATATTATTTTCTACTAGATAATGTTTATTGGTCGACTTGTCGACAGAGCGAGATTTACTACCATGCGACTAGTTTGATTGCAGGACGGTGGTGGATTCTCGTATTGGTAGTGGTTTATTCTTAGCTAGGCTTCCTGATGGAGACGCCTGACTCCCTCAGCTTGGGAGACTGCCGGGTGGATGAACACCTCGCTATACATCGCAGCCCGACACCAAGGAACACCTCCCAACCAGGATGAGGTGGCAAAACCGTTGGGAGCATTCCACAATCTGAACGGAAAAACGGATAGGTTCTGTTGTGAAGAAGTATCGCGGTACGAACTTCATCCTGAAATGCTCGAATACACCTGTCGGTTGACCGTTCGTCTTCTGATAGTGGTTGGTGCTTCATCAGTAAACTCTCAAGCTGTTTTGCATAGATTTACTTCGGCTTTTACTATTTTCTCTTCTACATGAACTAATACCACATATTCTGCACTCGCCAGTTCCTTGTCACGCACTAATCTGTCTTCTTCATAAATATCTTTAATGCCGCTGCTGTTGGTAGTGTCTGGAATCGTGGAATGCTTTGCTAGCGAGTGCCTAGCTATGTACAACACTAAGTTCTTGGCCCGTGTAGATCAGAGCGAACTTCTGGACGACTACCTTACTAATTTACCTAGTTGGCACAGGCCAGAGTCGGACCAGAGACTATGAAAGCATTGCATAACATTGCCAACTACTGTGCTTCTCACACCTCGTCTGTTTCAATCTATATTTTTAAATGATTACAGTTCATGGTAGTTGCTCCCTTTCTCACCATTTTCAAGGTTCTCAACTTCATTTCAAGGCTACTGAAACTAATATCCTACCATCCCAGGCACTGTGATCAAGTTCAATTCTTCCAATAGTTGACGTCATTTCTGTGGCCTTATGCCTTTTTTCGTCCAAAAAATGTCTGAATTTGATTTTTCGATTACCATTTCTATGGTGATGGCATAAATTTAATGAGGTTAAATTTTTCAGTAATCAATAAGGTACTGGTAAAGTACGTGAAGTCAAATTTCGTTGCTTGCAGAAGCACTCTTTCGATACCCATGGTCTCGTTAAAATTATGACAGAATGGACAAAAGTAGAGTGGAAAAGCACATAGGATTACATCAAGAAGAAAGAGCTAAGAACTTGCACCCCAATGAATTAGACTCGGGCCGAGAAGGGAGGCCCACATCAACAGGATGAACGGCTGTGGACGATCGACGCGGATCGAGGAGCTCTGAAGAAGACGGAGGCGCTGAAAAACCCTCCGAGTGAAAGTTTTGTACCATCCTCGTGTAAACTTAAGAATACAAGAAAATACAACTCCAATTGCTTCTACAAGCTTGCTACTATCCGTCGAAGCTTACAACTACTTATACTTCTATAGCAGGAATCATTTCTCCATACTTTTGTCTTTTCGATACAGTGTTTTCTTTTTCAAACTACTCTCCAAGTAGAAGGAGTTAGTGAAGGAACCCTATTAATCAAAGAATTACATCAATAGGTGATAAAAATCATGTGCTCATTCGTCAATTAGAGCAGTTTGTCCGCAATTGAACCTTTACAATAACCTATAGGATCCATTGAGTGAAACGGTCCAGTAATCGTAGGGTTGCGTGTTCCTTATGTACAAGGTTTATTTGTTGTTTTATTCTCATTGTCGGTCTGTGTCGTACCAGTTTGGTGGTCTATTCACTCGACGTTTACTGCTAACCTTTTAAGTGCGTATGCATAGAGAGTCCTCAAATGTACTGCATTTCATTTTGTCGGTTTTTGTTTTTTTTCATCATTGTAGGTTGTCAGTTTGTCCACTCAACTTGTTGACGTTCCAGAAAGCACACTATGCGGGACTGGCTATGGTCTCCGGAAGAAGTGAAGGTTCTGCTTTTAGTACTTTAGTCGTGGTTTCCAATTGTATCCTTCAATTTTTTTCGTCAAAGGATACTCCATCTGTAAAGCGAGGAATGTCGCTAGCTGAGGAGGCGAAATTACGAAGGGAAGGTATCAGACTGATTATGGAGGTTGGAACTGGTGTGAGAGCGTAAGTTCTTAGTTGTGTTCTTACATTGCGTTTTTAAGTGTGTGGACAGTTCAAAAACTGCGCTACCACGTCTAACGTAGAAACGGCCGTGATATTCAAGGTTTTATATTATTGTATGCCAACGTTCAGTTGGTTAGAAAGGTGTTATTGCACATTAGTGCTTCTGTGAGCGCAGTGGTTAGTGGGGCCGTGCAATACACGTGAGATCGGTCCCTGCAGCGGCTCATCAAGTCTTCCATCACTCCTGTATCGGTAAATTGGTAAATGACCTATCTGGCAGGGTAACAGCACTAACTAGATATATCGTTAGGCCACCGCGACTCAATTTATGGGCCGTATATGCATTCACTCATCTCTAACGATGTTCAATAAAGTCAAATGCATGACACATCCCCTACGGTTTGATCAAAGAACTTTATCCCTTATTCATCCTCTAGTGATCACATTGTGTCTATTTGTTCTGATAAGGGCAGAAAGTATTATGATTTCCTTCTAGTTCTTCCACACTGTGATGGAAAATGTCGTTTACGTTAAGTGGATGTCATGGTTTCGTTTTTTGGTGTCATGAGTATATGCTGCCAAATCAACTATATCCTATTTTAGAAAAGCGTGGCCCACGATAGGTACTGCTTCTGTCTATTTTCATCGATTTTATATGTTTCACACATTGCAGGAGTTTCCGCGCGAGGTTAGTTTCTGATTGATCACTTGGATGTCTGGAATGTTTCCAGTGATATATTTCTCTTTCCTTCGTGCGTTCATTTGCAGATTGTCGCAATGGGTTGTCTGTTCCTCGCAGGGAAAGTGTCAGAGACTCCAAAGAAATGTAAAGATATCGTCACAGCAGCGCAAAATGTCTTCCCCACTGTTTATGGAGATAAAAATCGCAACGCATTTGTTGTAGGTGTCTTTTGGGTTACCGGCACTTTTGCTATAGTATTACTTTTTTTTACCCTTACTATCTATTGTGTCATAATCTCAGGATGAGATTATGGGTATCGAACGAGTGCTACTGCAGACGATGAAATTCGACTTACAAGTTGATTTACCTTACCAGTATCTTATCGATTACTCAAAGAAGTTCAAACTCACAAAGACCGAAGTGAGTTTATTTGAGCTGGCTCTTACCTATCGTTTTAAAAATGAACGTTATTGTTTAACTATTAGATCAACTCTCTCGTTCACACTTCATGGACGTTTGTTAACGACAGCGCATTTACAACTTTGTGTCTGATTTGGGAACCACAGGTATCACATTTCTGTAGAATATATCCTTCCTCATTTATCATTCACTGGAAGAGTTAGCGTCATTAGATTTTAATAGGTAATCGCAGTGGCTCTTCTTCACCTTGCAATTACTGTTCGTAAAGTCAATATTGGGCTTCCCGATTGCTGGTGGAATGAATATATTGCAAATTTATCAAACAATCTTATTGATGATATTTGTCATAAGGTAAGGCTTTTTAATGTTGACAGATTCATTTGAAGGAGATCCGTCAATCATTACTAAGAGTCTACTGTGGAAGGTATTGGGTTCAGAAATAAATATGTTTTTTAACTGTATAATTTAAAATGTTATAACTTGCTTTAAGCAAAACTTTGTTAACGAAACAAATAACATTTGAATCTACACGTTTTTGCCAACGGGAAACATGTTTATTTATTTCAGTTGCATAAAATTCTGGAGTTCTGGAAGCAAGAATTCGTAAAAGGCATTTTTTGCGTCATGGTGGTTCGTGAAGCATTTCTAGCGCAGGAAGTTGTCAAAATGCTTGAAGAAGTTGTAGTCGGTGGGCGAGAGGTCTGGTGAATACGACGAATGAGGCAAAGTTTCCTAGCCCAACTCGTTGAACTTCTGCAGCGCTGGTTCCGCAACGTCAGGCCGGACGTTGTCGTGGGGGGAAAAACTTATCCTTTTCTGTTGGCTAATGCTGGTCATTACTGTTGGAGTTTACGGTGCATTTCATCGATTTTTCGGCAGAACTTCACTGCCGAAATCGTTTCATCCGATTCAAAAAGCTGTGATGAGTCACCCTGGCTGCTGACTACCAAACAGTCTCCTTAACCTTATTTTGGCGTAATTTCGGTCTTCTTTGGGAAATGCTTTGTAGCCTGATCGCAATCCAACCATTGTACCGAACTCGCCGGTTGTCGTACAAAATCCACTTCTCGTCAGACGTCATAATTCCATCAAGGAAAGGGTCATTTTTACTGCGCAGAATAAAAGCAGGCGACCTGTCAAAACGGCGACTTTTTTGATTATCGTTTAATTCGGGCGGCACCCACTTGTCGCGTTCTTTTTGTCTTTCCGATGCGATTCAAGTAAGTGGAAATTATTCCTGTGTTTACGACAAACTGTTCTGCAACCTCTGCAACATTCCAACATTGCTCTTGTGTTTGCTTCCGTTAACGCCTTCAGTTCGTCATCGTAAAGTTCATTAGGACGTCCTGAGCGTTCCTTATCTTCGAGGTCAAAATCACCGGATCGGAATTTCCGGAACCATGTTCGCACTGTTGATTCACCAGCACTACTTTCACCCTAAACTTCGTTAATGTTTCGAGCCGTCTATGCTGCACTACGGCAGAGTTTGAACTCATAAAAGAAAATTTGACGAAAATACGTTTGTGAATTCTAAAATTGCAAAGCTCATGTAGATGTTGGCGAAATATAAAAATATGGTTAGGAAGAGCATAAAATGTATATCCATGTATAATATTGCAAGATAAAGGGAGTATTTTATTGGGAAAAAATACATTAAAACTATAAATATTTTAAGACGCTCATTTCTGAGCAACCTAATAGGAATGAAGCTGAACTGCAGGGTGATTGATTCCAGAGGTAGGAATACTTTTTCTTTTCGTTCTGTGTTTATTTTATAACTTGTGACTTCGTTTATGTTTGTTTTATGCTTGCTGCATTGAGTATTCGGGGTACATATATGTTCAGGTCCTGGACTTTTATTCAATTTCCAAAGAGGAAAAGATGGATTTCATGCCACCACGCCCTTTTGTACTTGGTCAAACACCAGTCGTGCCAGCCAGTACAGGACCGTCTTCTTGAATAAAGAGTCGTTTATTGGTGGAAAATCACTTATTTGGAACTGCTTTCCAGACGTTTACCATACGTGAAATCGACATAAGTCAAAGGCTTAAAGACAAGATTGATTTAGTGAATGGAGATTGTTCGATCGACATCCATGATTTACAGAGAAATCTAATTCCTTTAGTAGTTTTTTACTCGTTTCTACCATTAATCTAATCTATTCTTAGCCCTTCATAATCGCTGCTAAGCCTGTTTCTGCTTTGGTGCATTTTTAAATGAACATAGTCGTCTTCACCTTGTTTTTCATCACATTAGTGTTGACAAATGGTTTTCTATCTAAACCTGTGACGTAGTAAGTTATCTCCGTTTCTTCTCTTAGTCATTTGATTTTTGTTTGTGTTTGGAGTGTTGGGGTGATCAGAGTTTGTGTGGGGTTGTTGTGCACTTCTGCATAGAACAATCTTATATTAAAGCTATGAGTGCGAGTTACTGTTGTTTCCAGTGTGTCAAATGTCTGTACGATATGAAGCGTTTAACATTACAGGATTTCTTTTGTGTTTGCTTCATGCCGAGTGACGGGTTCGTTTTTCATTTTCCTGTCATTCTTTATTGCCCTAGGAAGTAGCACCACTTTGTTCATATGAGTTATTTAAACCTTAGAATACACTACGAAATGTCAATGTTCTTACGTTTCTAGACTTTCTTCTTCAAACTCTGTTATAGGTTGAGAGTCGTTCCACTTCACCATATTGTCTCACAGATTCGTCTTCCACTTGATTTAGTGAACAACTGGTGAGATCTATTGTGGAGAAATCCCTACTAGTCGTTTAAAACACATCAAACTCCAGAAGATCAAAGCTTTCAGGATAATGTTTCGGAACTGGGAATTATGAGAGGGCATATTTGGGAATCTCTGTAAGATTTTATTTGTATGAGGTTATTTCTGAACTTCATACAGGCCACTGTAGTTGTAGTATAATAAGTTTTCGGTGATAAAGATCGAGTCCAATTCGTAATGGGCGGGAAGGAATGCCAACACATTTGACCTTACATCTTTGAACAGTGTGTTTCAATTCACATTGAAGTTCATTTGTATACTCTTCGTAGTAGTGCAAGTTTTCCACTTCTGATTTATGTAAATTAAGTGGGGCGTGTAGCGCAGTGGTCGGGGGCGCCCTGCAATACACACGGGGTCCATCCCCGCGTCCCAGGCTCATCAAACCTTCCATCTCTCCGGGTTAGGCAAATTGGTACCAAACTTGTCTAGAAGAATAACAGCGCTGCCTCAATACAACGAGTCATTGTAAAAGCCAGATATGCATTCAATCACATCGAAACGATGCTTGATGAAATCGAACCCATGCGCATACCTCAGGGTTTGATCAACTCCTTGAGCGTTATCGTTTTTTAATCTATACAGGTCAAATATATGTTTGCTGTGTATTCACTGTGATCACTGTTATGTCTGCTTGTTGTTAGTAGTGCGTTAGTACTTGTAGGTACTACTTGTTACGCTATGTTTGACGTTATCAGAATTTGTTTCGAGAGTGCTTAACATTTCCGTAGTAGATTGCTTCTTACACATGGTATTATTTTATATGAGGAGTTTCACATACAAGGAGGACATACATCGGTAAGGAACCGGTTCTTAATGAAATGTCGTTGCTGTGGAACTCGTTATACTTGTTCCTTACTTATATACTCGTTATACTTATATACCTTGTTCAAGTTCTATTGCGTTGGGGCTAAGTCTGGTCCTCGCCTATCTCGGTGTCAGTCAACCATGCATCCTGGATTACTTCCAGGATACTTTGGCTAAAGTGAAGAGACGCTTCCAGAGTCGAGATGTGTAATCGTAGCGCACCTGTGTGCTCGGCAGCATCAGCGGCCTTTCGCCATCAGCGCATTCCACTACAACGCACGATGTACATTGTGGCAGGGATTGTTATCTTCTTCTTCGTGAACCTATGTTTCATCTATATTTACATGCAAGACCAGTCAGATGATCTGTCTAGTGGGATTCAAAAGAGTCTTCTGTTCTTTCTCAAGCGGGAGTCATCAGAAGTAAGTGCGTGAGATCTCAACAAACTACTTCAATAGAATCAGTACACTACCGTATGCTCATCTTTCTGTCTATTCGAAGTTCGTAATATACTTGTCACTTTAGATTCCTGCAGCTGTTGAGATTAATTCGTATTCCTCGTGCGAGATTAACGACACCTTAGCTCTTAGTGCTCTTTCGAGGGTTAAAACTGAATCCTGCAGAGAGAAGGTAATGGATTGCTTGTAGGACTAATAGTGCAAATTCTTTTTTTCTCAAAGTGGCATGAGTACAGTGATGCTGAGATATTTACAAAAATCCAGACCTCAGGTGTCTGCAGTGGGGAACGAGCGCACTATTACCCTTTCCGGGAGATAACACCCTCACCACCACACCATGCGGGTCCTTCGTTTCGCCTATCTCTCAGTTAGTTTCCTACTTATCAGTACCACAAGCAATCACCCGTCACCCATGAGTAAACTTGTATAGCAATATCTTCTCTGTTTTTATTTTGCTTTTTGAAGATTATGAAAACGGCGTGCAAGTTGAAGAACGGTGTTTTTCACGAAGAGTTCCCTGAGAGCCGCTGCAGAAATCACGGTACTGCTCTTAAAATTAAGTAGCCTTATCGATCATTTTCAGTTTTAGACTTCTAGTTATAGTGAGAATGTTTTTTTTAGTAAATTTTTGGTGATTTTTCAAACTCCTTTTATTTAGATAGTTCATTGGTTAATCGTCCTGTGGGTTGTTTCGAGGACCAAAAGAATAAGCGAATTTTGGATGGTTTTTCTTATGTGTTCAAAGAAGATAATTCAGTGGAGAAATGTCGGTCCTTTTGCTATCGTGCCGGTTTCATTTTCTATGGTAGGAACGTGTTCGTGAAGTTACTAGGGTGGTGGGCATCGAAATCGTCTTGTCGTCTTGTTTTTTTTATAGGTTTTTAACTTCCCGCGAATTTTTATGTCATTTTTGGGCATAATATTCTCTCCAAGGTATCATTTTTGCATCTTAACAACGTGGATTTTTTAAATTAAAAGTTGGACCTATAGGTCTGGTACTTAGTCAAGGAGGTTACCTTATGTTCGTATTGAATTTATTTCATATTGTGAATTTATGAGAATTTAGGACTGGAGTTCGGACGGGAATGCTTTTGCGGTGATTCCATAGTCGGAGAATCTATTCATAATTCAAGATGTAAAGAATACCTATGCAGTGGAGATCCTTCGGAGTTCTGCGGAGGATTCAATGCCATTTCAATCCTTCACACTGGTTTAAAAGGTGAAATTTGTACGTATACTACAGATTAAGGGCGCGTATGGCGCAGTGGTCGAAGGCGCCATGCAGTACATACGGGACCGATCCTGGCGTCTGAGGCTCATCAAGCCTTTCATCTCTCCGGGGTCAGCAAATTTGTGCCAGACGTGTCTAGGAGAATAGCAGCACTGGTTCGATACATGGGTAGACCATGAGTCATTGTAAAGGTCAGATATGCATTCAATCACCTCCAGCGATGCTTAATGAAGTAGAATGCATGGTGAATTCCTCAGAGATTGATCAATGCCGAAAGCCTTATACTTTCTACAGATTTACTGAATTTGGTGCTCTTTTCATTCCTTTTTTATCAAAACAATTGCTTTGAAAATTTCACTGACTTTGTATTAAGCGTTTTAGAGAAGCATATAATGCCTAAGGCAGTGTATCGGGATGACGTTGATTCAGAAGGCAATTCAAAAGCGCCACGCATACTGTTTTTGCTTCAGTTGAATGGTAGAAATGAACGTCAGGTTTGTTAATAATGTGTTTATCACCTTCTTTTATCGACATGTTTCTTTTAGGTGAAGAGACTATTGAAAGCATTATACTCTCCTTACCACTATTATTATATTCACGTAGACCAACGGCAGCTGTTTTTGCTTTCAGGTTTGTATTTCGTAGAGGTTTCTGAGATTTTGCCTTTTAGTCAACCGTATTGAGGTTTATGCATTTATAACTTCGCAAGCGTGATTCATTTGATTTTGTGCATTCAATGGTGGGAAGTAGAAATATACAAATTTAGTGCTTGATTTGTTACAAACGATGCCAAATGCAACCACAGTGATGCTGAGGTATTCGCAAAATTTAGACTCAGGTCTAAATCGAGCCACGATTTCCCTTTACGGGGCACGTGTGTTTCACAGCATGTAGTTTCAAGTTGGTGTTTAAGTTTTGCGAATGTCTCAGCAACATTGTGGTTGTATTTCACATCGTACACCGTCGTAAAAATGTATAGCAGCCAGAAATGAAAGGTCAACAAACGATATTATTTAGCCGAATTAATCATCATGTAGTTCGAGCATGATGCCCTTGTAAGATCTCTAAGTCCCTCGTTTCTTTCTACTCAGCTCTAGAGCTAGGTCGTTCATCGTGTGGACTTCTGGGCCTATTTGGCACATTTGGAGATACCCATTCCGATAAGCGTGAAAAGGATAAATATCTTTTTCTATGGCTCAACCGAAGACCAATCCATTGGTCGATATCGAAATCTACCAGTATTCGCTGACACTGGTTAATTCCTGGTATTACATAGACTATAGAATATCATCAGAAGAAAACTGGCTGCCACCTATCGATCTTCGCTTCTATGTTGCCGATTTCCACTTTCTATATGATATTTTAAAGAATGGTGATAAATAATTCGGGCGGGGTGTTGTCCTCTTGTCAGATACTTCGCTTTGTGGCGATTTGCGCTGAAAAATGGTGAAAGTTTATAAAGGTTCATTTGGTGCTGCCCAAGAAATTCCAGTTTGCCTGGAGTTCTGATGATGACGTTGATCTCAAATCGTATTCCATCAAATCTAGTAATCACTTCAGTCGTACTTAACATTTTTCAGTTGCTTTTATTCTGATTCATTCAGAGATGAAAGCTGTTGCCGAGATGTTGCCGAATGTTTACTTGGCTCCGGATGCGCGCAGTACAATATGGGGAGGAGCGTCATTGCTAACAATGGTCCAAGGTATGGACTTCATGAAAGTGCTCGTATTAACCAGACACTAATGTGTAATACTCTGGTGATAAAAATCTTACCAGTCAGATGCGATCCGACGCTCAATCGTCATGCCATCGTTTTCCGAATGGGACTATCTCATCAATCTATCTGAGAGTGACTTTCCAGTTTTGACGCTTTATGAGCTGGAAGTGCAGCTGAAATTGTGAGTGCTGTTTTGTTCTGATAGCAGAATAAGACGCTTCCATCCAGGAGGGGCAAGTACATTTTCGATCCATTTTCAACAAATTTGTTCTTGTTGTGTGGACATCAAAAACCTGTGGGTCTCTGCATGATGTAGTCTCATGCACTTTTTATGTTTATTTTTATATTTTTTATACTTATGCTAGCAGATGTGCTTTCTTGTCGCTGCTAAGATATGAAGGTTGAGCAAAAAACAAATTTTTAGCCTTCGTCTCGCCATGTATTTATTTCACTACGAAATTCGATCGAATTGAATCTTACAGTGACGGCAATATAAACAAAGAAAAAGCTATAAATGGCAGAATTTAAGCTATCCTTTCAACTGGCGTTTCGGCTGATTTCGCCATCCTCATAGCCTGGGAAGGACAAGTTGACCGCAATTTAGTCAGCCAAACGCCTCCACAACCATACAGTGAAAATATGGATTGAAAAATTAAAGGAAAATTGAAAGAAATGAAAAGTGGCTGAGTAGATTGCTGTTAACTTGACATTTACAGGCTCTGAGAAAGGCGAAATCCGCCGAAACGTCAGCTTGTCCGTAAACAGAGAGGTAAAATAACACCTCTTGTTTGCTCAACAAGAATATAAAGAATTGCTCGATCAACGCCCAAATTAATGGGAACTCGATTGTGGGAACTATCCTTTCAGCTTTAAAATAATGGCGAGAAACGAGGCTTTTCAACAATTATCAGTAGATTTTTGGTATGTAAAATATTTGAAAACTTGAATAATATAAAATTTTCTGGTAGAAACATCGCCCTACCCTTCTAGAAACGTACATAGTTTTCCCATGACCGACTTTCTGTTAACCTCGGCATTAATTGATAATTCAATGTTTTTCATCAATAAGCAGACACGAGGTTGTTAATATAGAATTTATTAGAACACAATTGCTGACGTTTCGGCGGCTTCGCCTTCCTCAGAGCCTGGAAAGGTCAAATTGAGATGCGATCTACTCAGCCAAACACTTTCATAACCCTAGCAGATAAAACTTGATAAATCGATTTGTATTCGCATAAGAAACAGCTTCATTCAAACACCTACCGTTTATTTGTTGTAAGTATTTAAGTTAGTTGGTGGATAGCCGCCGCACAGAGTAATACATGGTCGATAACTGGGTCCATGTCAGATCATTGGATCAGCCTGAGGTATGGCGCTAGGTCACGCGTGATGACAAGACACTCCTCCTTGCGGTTCATTTTTGAATTTTTGGCATTGATCCAAAACGCTTCAAGAGTTTTTCGCGCTGATGTTTTCGATTCCTGCGTAAGGATAGTGACTCCTACCTCAAAATCTTCTCCGTTNATCGCCCTACCCTTCTAGAAACGTACATAGTTTTCCCATGACCGACTTTCTGTTAACCTCGGCATTAATTGATAATTCAATGTTTTTCATCAATAAGCAGACACGAGGTTGTTAATATAGAATTTATTAGAACACAATTGCTGACGTTTCGGCGGCTTCGCCTTCCTCAGAGCCTGGAAAGGTCAAATTGAGATGCGATCTACTCAGCCAAACACTTTCATAACCCTAGCAGATAAAACTTGATAAATCGATTTGTATTCGCATAAGAAACAGCTTCATTCAAACACCTACCGTTTATTTGTTGTAAGTATTTAAGTTAGTTGGTGGATAGCCGCCGCACAGAGTAATACATGGTCGATAACTGGGTCCATGTCAGATCATTGGATCAGCCTGAGGTATGGCGCTAGGTCACGCGTGATGACAAGACACTCCTCCTTGCGGTTCATTTTTGAATTTTTGGCATTGATCCAAAACGCTTCAAGAGTTTTTCGCGCTGATGTTTTCGATTCCTGCGTAAGGATAGTGACTCCTACCTCAAAATCTTCTCCGTTGTGTTCTTGCATCCTATGCGCGCCTAGTGGAGTATTGTGTTTTAGTTTAGATTTACCGACTAGGTGTTCTTTTATGCGGACGCAGAGCGGTCTACCCGTTTCACCAACATATTCGTGCCCGCACGCTTTACAAGAGATCAGATAGACTGTACCCGAACTCATGCAATCACCGTCTCTACCATTTGGGCAAATTATGCAGTTTTTTGTTGTACATAGACGGTCGTACAGGCGGTTGCGAACTAGCTGGCGTCTTAGAGTGTCCGGTGGTATTTCTATCACTCTTACGAAATTCTCTAGACCGGCCCTTATTAAGCAGCGTTTTATAGCCGCACTTACTTCGTTTGAAATAAAGGGCAACAGAAACGGAGCCTTGTTTTCACTAGAATTATCGCTTTGGTTTTGTACATAGTTTTGTTCATTAAGTTCTTTAGAAGTTAGTCTCCGATTTAAATGTGTATCTTTAAAGTAGCACGTCTCATCTTAGCGCAAACCGTGTTAATCGAAATAAAAAGCTATTACAATTATCTAGACATTTTGCTAACGAGGAACAAACTAACTTAAATCAGATTCTTTACTTTACGAGGCGGTGAAGTCGTTGAAAGCAATTTCGACTTCGTTTTTCTTTCTAAAATTAGAAATTACTTGTTTATTTCTATTTACTTGTGATAGGGGTTGTCGAGACGTTTGGAAATATCTTTATCGCTGGGTAAGAGGGCCGGCGATCATAGTGGATGAAGTAAAGTTCTGTAGCCTAGTTCATTCAAACTCTGAAGCTTTGATAGTGCGAAATGCGACCACGCGTTATCATGGAAGGTTGGTCTCTTTATTTTGATCGATGAGTGATGAAGCCATTGAAGTTTTTGGTGGGTTGCTGTGTCTACTTCTACGCCATAATCGTTTAACCCGGTTCCATGAAGGTTTGGAAGATAAAGTCACCTGTAGACCACGAAACGGTCGGTGTCAGCTTCTTTTGGCAAATTTTCGGCTTTAGGAACTGCTGCGAAGCTTAATCGCGGTCCATCTTCAGGGCTAATTGTCGTTAGTTCTCCATGGAGGATCCATTTTTCGTCGCACATGAAAATGCGTTAGAGAATATGGACATTCCAGTTGCGCGGAAGAAGGTCCGAAAATACCTCAGAGTGGCAGTTTTCGTCACTCTTGTTCAGTTTGCGTGCCAGCAATTTTTCATGATTCTTCGCCTTCCCAATTTTCTTTAGATGGAAAAGCCACCGTTTTCTTGATGAGCAAGCACGAGGCTGTTACTACAGCATTTATTCGTCGGCAATAGTTGACGTCTCCACGGTTTTGCCTTCTTCAGATACCAGAAGGATTAAACTGGCTTACAATCTACTTAATCGAGCATTTTCACAACTTTAGCAGATAGAACTTATTACATAAATTTTCATTCGCGTATTTAACAATTTCCTTTAAACGTTCACCATTTTATTCCTTGTAAGTCTTCCAGTTATTTAGTGTTACATGGGTTAGCAGTGTGTCTGGCACGTTTCAGAAACAATTAGACATGGGTATGGCGCGAGTCCACACGTGATCACAAGGCACTCCTCGTAGCGCTTTATTTTCGCATTGTAGGAATTTATCTGTAAATGCTTGTTTTTTAATTTTCTTTGATTACTCCAGAACAGTTCACGTGTTTTGGTGGAATTTTTCCACAAGTGCTCCCACAGTTGTTCGTCTATTTGCTTCAACCAAAGCCTTCAAATTGTCATCCTCATTAGCAGAAAGTGTCTGTAACCTCGCTTTCCTTCAAGTTCGAATTCGCAAGGGTGAATTTTTTAAAACCAACGTCAACTATGTGTATGAGTACGGCATTCGAAAAAAGAACCGGTGGAATATGCACAAAAAGTGGAATTACAAGTGGGACACATAAATTTCGTGCAAATAAGAGAGGCAGTTGCTCGCTAGAGAGATTTGCGTCTTCGTTGCTCCTAAGACGGTGGAGATTCATTACGTTAGGCTACTGTTAGCTGGAGTTGTCTTCTTTGATCAATCCCTTAGGGATGCACCACGCATTCGACTTTAATAAGCATCGTCGGAGGTGACTGAATGCATGTCATTTACAGTGGCTCGCGGTGGCCTACCGATGCATCGAGCAAGTGGTGCTATCCTCCTAGACAGGTCTGGTGTCTGGTAGCATTTTGCCAGACCCGGAGAGATGGAAGGCTTTGTGAGCTTAGGGGGCGGGATCGAACTTATGTGTGTTGCAAGGCGACCCTGGATGCGGTTATTGGTGAAGAGGCCGAACTTCTCAACATGGGAGTCCCTGCTGGGGTTAGGAGCACACCGCTGTAAATGACAATAAGACGTCTAGGAACAACACGAAAAGCGACAAATTCGTAAACCATTGAGCGGTTTCCATATTCTCCATGAATACGCAAATTCTTATCACATTAGGGTAAGGTGAGGTTTCTTGAGTTAACAGTATATTTTTTCAATGGTTCGTAAAGACTAGAATCTGGAATGGCGAAGCCATTGAACATGTTGGTCTTTTTTCCAGCAGTGCCCTGATAAAATTTCAAAGACTGTTCTCTTATTTTGTTATATTCCAATTGGAGGATTCTATAACAGAAATGGCATTTACGCTGTCCGTATAACAATGACGAGCTAAGTCTAGCTAAATCTTGCTACAGTTTTGCTACCTTATTTAACAAGTTGATTTCCTTCAGTGATTGCGTTTTTCTGACAAAAACGGTTTTCAGAAATCCTCACAAGTCCTACTTGAGCAGTCACGGGTACAACACTGCGCGGTTCATACAAAAACAAGGTTTTGACTTTGTGTTTGTAGAATGTGAGAACCACATGTGGAGAATTGGGAAGAGGTCAGTTGTAGATCGTTATTCTAGAATTCCATTTTATCCTTTTTCCATCCGTATGTGTACACAATTTAAAAGGTTATTAGAAATCGTTATGATTTGTGAAAACTGCTGTGAAAAGCTGTTCATTGAATCCGATATGTCGTTATTTCCTTGCGGGTCAGAGCGAACTGACAACGTTGTCACTTAGAAGGACTTAAACACAATAACCTTGTTAGAAAAGGATAAAGCTCTTGGCGTTGATCAATCTGCTAGGGATACGCCATGTATTCGAGTTCATTTAGCGTCGCTGGAGGTGAATGAATGTATATCTGGCCTTTACAATAACTCGCGGTGGCCTACCGATGTGTCGAGCCAGCACTGCTATCCTCCCAGACAACTCTGGTACCAATTTGCCGACCCCGAGGGAATAGAGGGCTTGATGAGCCCTGGGGCTCCGGGATCGATCCCATGTGTATTGTAGGGCGCTTGCGACCACTGCTCAACATGTGCCCTAACCCTAGTAAAGTTAAACATAATTTCTGGTTTCGACGTCAGATCTCTTTGATCAGACCTCTACCACTGGTTTAAGAAAGAACGCTAAGCGCGTAAGATGTTTTCCTTATGTATTTTAACCAATCAACACTTTATAATCATCACAGGATAGTTTGTTCTTCGTCTCTAGCTTGCCTTCAATATTTATTAGTTGACTAATTCATTATACTGAGTGCCAAATTTCTGAAAGCACTTGATGCTAGGGTGGTTTGAAGATACCGTTATGAATCTGATCACACATATTTATATTAACTGGTTTTAGATAGTGTGTCAGTGTTGGTGAAAATTTAAATCGCGGAGTAAAATTTTTATCATTTCCTACCGAGATGTTTAGGCGACAGTAACCAAAAACAGGAAAAGCTCGAAATGGCGAGAAGAATCGATTAGCTGATTGGTTTCTTATGATAAAATGAACGAACTTTCCAACGGTTTACCTCCTCGTCATGGCTGGGAGGTATTCCTGAATGTCGGGCTGCGATGCACAGCGGGTGTATTCATTCTCCCAGCAGGGTCTCCCAAGCTAAGAAAGAGTCCGGCGTTTCCATCAGGAAGCCCGGGTGAGAGTGAATACCGGGATCCACCACCGTCTTGGTGTCCGACTAGTCCTATGGTGGCAAATCTTTCCTCTGATCTACAAGGACAGCGATTACCTGTAGTGCTAGCGACCTGAGGCTGACTTTGGGCCCACCGACCTCGGGACTCAAGGGAATCACGAAGCTAAACCAGCGGAGCTCCGAAAAGATGGAAATTATGCTGGGGCCCGCACAAGCAGTGAAGACGGGTTATCCAAGTATCCAATTAAGTTTAGGTGAACATTGAGTAGCCATGGAAGGTATCAACAAATATGATCACTAGCATGTGCTAAATTTTTCAACTGCAAAGAAAGCTGCACGTCGGTAGTTCTTGTTACGTTTAAGTACCAAGTCATTCCCTACAATGGCATTTTTCCAAATATTGCGGGTTTTTTTGTTTTTTGGGGAATCTTTGTGAATGTGGGTGTATTTTTGTTCCAGGTGTTGTTCTGGCACTTTTAAGCGTTAATCTTTCTGTATTACAGGAATGAGTTTCCACGTAATCTACGTGTTGACGGTGGTTCTGATTGGGTAGTCCTCCACAGGAATTTCGCTGAATATTCTATATCTGATGATGAATTGGCAGTGAAATTGCGTACTTTATTTTCTAGCGTAATTTTACCAGTGGAGAGCTTCTTTCATACAGTGAGTACCTTTTTTTTCCAATTTATGAATAGAATTCCAAGCACTGGTGGTTGCCAAATCCCGAGAGCCGTTTCAAGTACTATCCCCCTAAATTGTATCAGTATCAAATCTTCGTTTTACTGAAAACGTATTATCTTTTCGAAAAATTGCATTAAGGCAGGAACGAGTTTCAACGAGCTCAACAAAGCAAAACTAAAGGATAAAACCGCGCATAATTCGTCAGAAATTCTCTTTTTTGGTGAACGCATGTTGTGAACCAAATTCAACTAATTAGTTCCCTGATTACGAAGACCACCTTCAACATGTACTTCGGACGGTCAATCAACATGGATAATAACACGAAGGAGGAATTATACACAGGAAGGAGAGCACCATGGACTGTGTTCGAGCTTGTTAGAGAAGTCACCACTTATACAACACACGAAACTTCGTCCTCACCTACTCAACGGTAGTCCCAGCGCTCTTTATTGCAGCAGAAATGTGGGGTAATACTTTAAGTACGTCGAAAGTACGTCCACAGAGCTCTTAAGCGAAGGTCGTAATGTCTTTCCTAACTGGCCATATGGTGAAGCATTCGCGGAGCTTCCACACATAGCCTTCTTACTTGTTCGCCTTTTCCGCAACCGTCATGTGATTTCCAGAACTCAGCTGTAGCAAAATGGTTTCGTATTACTACTTCTCATAGTCAATCTATGACCGGTAATACGTGAGGGAAAGGTTTAGGGGACTATGTAACATTGCAATTGAGTTCCTTTCCTTCCTTAAACAGAAAAAGCTACCTCCGACGACAAATGAAGATCTCGCATAGCGTCATGTTGCTAGAGAAAAGTGGCGACGGGATCTTTATGTCTATTATCGATCCTGCTCATTAGCTCCGTTATACAGTCTTTTAATGAGAAATGTACGAAGGAGCGTTCTAGGTACTTTAACTAAAGCTCATTCATTTGCGGACGTCTATCCCAAAATAAATTCCACGTGCAGTTTCAAAACGTAGCTGTGGTACTAAAAAAACCTTTACTATGTAAAATCGTCATGCTGCAATCCGAGTTCGAGGAAAGCTTCAATAGTATGGATAAATGTATTCTTGGCAGCGTTCTATGAGCACACAGGCAGGGAATCTGGCGGAATGACACCGCAGTGGCACCAGGATATATCTCTTCTTCAGACCATCTATTATACTCTCTCCTTCGGACGTTGACTGTCTATATTCTCAGTTCAAGACTATGAAAACACCTCCAAGGGCGACGATCGTGTAGGAGCAAAAGCAGCGGACATTGTAGTATTGATGATCTCTGTGTCTGCAGTATTCGTGGCGTTATTTAGTCTATGTATAAAACAAAAGCTATTGAATATTGTAGTATGTGCACTGGTTGCAGGCCGGTTCATACATAATTGGTACTTAAACGGCCCGTTATCACTAGTTGTGCGGGCCCCAGCATTAATCACCATTTTTCGGAGACTTGCTGGTTAAGCTATTGTGGTTCCTTGGAATATTGAGAACAGCCTGGCCAAAGTCTACCCCAGGTCGTCACCACGACAGGCAGTCGCAGCCCTTGTGGATCAGAGGGAGATTTGCCACCATGCGACTTTGATACCAAGATGCTGGTGAGTCCTGGTATTGGTTTACTCTTGGCTAGGCTTCCTTATGGAAACGCCGGACTCTTCAGCTTGGAAACTTAGCCGTCATTTTTTTCGTTTTTCTGCAGTTCCTTGGTTTTCTTCTCCTTCTATCTTTTCGTTTTTCTCCACTTTCTTGGTTTTCTTCCAGTTATCGTACAATTCTCCTTTTTGTGAGCACATTATCGGAAGCAATTTGAGGCTAACAAACTGGATTAGGAAACAAGGTGAGATTGTATTTAATGTTTTAAAAACCGTGTTAGGTTTCTTCATTGATTATTTATTAATTCGCTGGTTATTTGTTCAAGATGTGTCATTGGTAGAACCTCTGTGAAACGGTAATGCAACACCCCTCCGTTTGATCCTGCGCTTTGAGCATACCAAGCCCTCTGTGCCTTCAGAGTTAGCAGATTGGTACTTGTCTGGGGGCATAAAAACACTGTTAACGGACGGCAAACTCCCACAAATTATGGTGTAGACCACTTACGCATTCAGACACCTGTATATGTAGATACTTAGTAGAATGGAATGCATAGCGTATTATTAAGGGTAGATTATCTTCGAACGCTTAATGCTTTTAGTATGCTTATGTGACAGAAGTGGCTTACCACAACTTGAAATGCCAAGAAGTGGTGAAATGATATCATGCGATATCTAGAGATATTTTAACACCTGCAACCTTGTGTGTTTCGGACACTCGAGCTTTCATTTTTATAACGTACTAAAGAAAAGTATGTTTGCAAACTACTTGGACGTTTTGTATTATTTTAACTACTGCATGGTTGTTCTGTAACAAATATGCCTAATTTTTAGTAATAAAGTAATATAGTGTGGGAAAGGCTCTAGGAATTGAATATATTCATTCGTGCAACAATATTTTTTAAACACAGTGGACGCGCGGCGCTTAGCGGCCGTATCGCTTAGGAGGCCTAATTGTGGATCTTATATGGACTAGAATTTAAACAAATTTCAATCAGTCAAATTATCTGTCAATGAATTTGTTCAAGAAAAGTTTTTTTCTCATATTTCTATATGCGAAGTAGAGCTTTTCGTGTGTGGTAATCTTCAAAACATCTCTGCTGAATAGACTATCGACCGATTTTGTGAATTAAAGGTAAGAGGTTTTGTGCGCCGCAATAAACCATGAGAAAGACAATGACCCATGTAGAGACCATACCAGCTGCCAAGGTGCCGCCTATGGGCGGAGATGTCCTCTTCCGTTACGGGCTAACCAAATACCTTTTCCTTTAAGGAATGTACCATGTCTTAGGAGTGCAGTAGTCTTTGCTATATTGTTCCACGATGTTGATAACAAAGAAAATTTCTATCATTTATAAGACTATGAAAAAATTTTTTTGAAATATTTTTTTGAAAACACTACTAGACTTCAAAGGATTTTTTGGAAATTCAGTTCATATTCTGTCATACTATGTTAGAACGTAAATGTTTTCCAGTTATGACCGCACTTTAATTTTTAGCTTTACTGTTTGCTCAAAGGGGGTGAGTGGCGTGATGGTTAGTGCCAGTCTGCAATACGTGCGGATTCGTTCCCGCGTCCCAGACTCACGAAGCTTTCTATTCCTCCGGTGGTCACATATTGATACCAAACCTATCTGGGGAAATAGCAGCTATGATTTGGTACATCGATATGGTATCGCTAGTAATTGTTTAGGCGAATTATACATCTAGTAACATGAAATGGTGCTTAATGAAGTCGAATGCATGGCGCATCCCTCAGAGATTGATCATTGCCAAGAGCTTTCTCTTTTTCTTATTAATTGCTCTAAACGATTTTAGTAAACGATATATTCACCACAATTGTCAACACAAGGGCATTATTAGATGATCATGACGTTGAAGACTAACATTCTAGGTTCCGTGAGTCGCTTACAACAACGAACAGAGTTGGTTCACTACATGTATCACCTTTCGTGCCGCCGATGGTCATATGACTCGAGCGCATGCCAGTAAACCTTCAAATTTTCGCCATAGCGTTTAGTAGTAGCCCATTGGGTTCTGCTCGTTCTTGGGGGTCGTTATCTTGAAGAACTCCGACCATCGGGTAGGTGTTCTTCCTGTTTTCCATTTCACATTCTAGGAATTTAATCAATAACGGCTCTTATCCATCGGTTGTCATTCATACGCATTACGTGTCCGGCACACCTTATTTGTTTCGCTTACAGAACGGCATGTTTGATTTTTGATCGTTGGCGCAGGTCGGAGCTTCGGATCCTTTCCCTCAAATGCGTGATGCGCGATACTCCTAGCATTCCCTTTCATCCTGCTTACGCAGCGACCAGGTTTCTGACGAATACGTGGGGCTGGAAGTACCGCTGAGTCGAAAAAGTGGGCACGGAGTCGGGTGTTCTTCGTTCTCTTCACTACATCCTCGTTGGTCTTGAAAGCCCTCCAAGCCGTTTCCTTCTGAACTATGGAGCGAAGTCCTTCAACATGTTCATTTCCTGACCTAGATAGACATAGACTTGAGCTTTCGGAGATGATCATTCCGTTAAACGTCAATGAAGCATACGTAACCAATCCGTTCCTCATGAACATCGTTTTTGTGAGATTTGATCGAAGGCCAATCTTTCCACAAATATATTCAAAGTCGGCTAGTATTCGTTCCGCTTGACTGATGCTTAGTGTTATAAGGACGATGTCATTAGAAAACAAAGATGCTGTGATTGTCGACCATTGATTTCCAGTCCCATATTGTCCCATTCGAATGTTCGCATGACGTGTTCGAGAGTGGCGGTGAATAATTTTGGCAAGATGATATCGCCTTGTCTAACCCATTGTTTTAGATTTATGCTAATGTCATTGCATAGTAGTGATATTTCGATTGTGAAATTTCTATATAACTCCATGAGAATCTTTGTATAATTAGTAAGGACGCCTTGACCGTTATAACTTCTGTCTCAGCTTGGTAAAGACTTTCTTTAAATCGATCACGGAGCCGTCTCTTGTACTCTCGCGGTACTTCAGAAGATGGATGTGATCAATAGCACTGAATCTTTTCGCAAACCCTGCTTGCTTAGATGGCTGTTCTTCGTTCAGTATTCTGTCAATCCTATTTACGATGAATCGAGTGTAGTGGATGAATTCATAGAATGAATGGATTCATAGACGACAAACAACAAGCAGATTGAGCGATAGTTGCCGAAGTCGTTGAGGCCACCATTCCTGAACACTAACACAGTTGTGCTGGTTTTCCACTGAATGGGAACATTGCATTCTGACACGTAACGTGGGAAGAAAGGAGCTCACGTAGCCCAGTGGTTAGATGCTCGCTGCAATACGCATGTAATCGATTCTGCGCGCAAGGCCCACCAAGCACTCCGTCCCCAGGATCGGCTAGTTGGTACCAGACTTGTTTGGAAGAATGGTAGCACTGGCTCGATATATCGGCAGGCCACTGCAAGTCATTGTAATGGTCACATATGCATTCAGTCACCATCAACGATGCTTAATGAAGTCATATTCGTAATGCATCCCTCAGAGTTTGTTCATCATCGAGAGCTTTGTGCTTTTCTAACTTTAATCTGTGAGAAGCCGAACAGGTGTGTTCATGAGGACTGGTGGAAGGTTTTTCAGGTGTTCAGATCTTATCATATCCGGACCTGCTGCTTCACCGACCAAATGACATGACGGATTATGGAAAAGAAGGCCGGTTGGATAGCATTTCCGTCCTCTTTTATTTCGAATAAGCGCAGGAGGACGTGAATACTGAATAATTAGATTAGCAATCAAATAATTTTTTCGCTGCCTTTCCGGTAGCTGCAACTATTCCATCTGGTTGTGAGAGTGAAATCGTTTTGGTTTCGTAATTGGCAAAGCTTCTGTGGTCTTTGCCACTGCACTTTCCAACCGCTGCAGCTTCGACTATAAGTGCTACTCTTCTCTCTTTAAGATCTTCTTTTATTGCTTTACTGCAGTGTTTTGCAAGTTCGAACAGAAGTTGGCGATTGTCTGCAGCTAGTAAGATTCCAGTGTATCAGCTAAAGTGTTTCTGGACACAGACGTCTCTTGGTGAGTTTCGAACTCTCAGGTTTCATAGTGCTAACGTGAAGATGTTTACTAAACCGCTCGTATTTCTCGTGGATGTTGTCAATAACTGAATCCTCCCAAGAGTCTACTAGTGGTCTTGACAAGTTAGAGTTTATGCTGGTTTTTAGACTTCGTTTTTTTTTAACATGTTGGCTTTGCGTCTTTTCTGTAAGGAATGTTTGTAGTGCGATGGGGGCCACGATCTGAACCCGTGTGGAATTTTGAGATAACAGCGACGTCTGTTAAACAAATCTTTCGATTTAGTGCGATGCTTTAGTACGTCCAACGTTGGGGTGGGGCTTCTGGAATTGCGAGTTACCATGGATGGTCTTGGTTCCCATGATAAACTCAGCCGCTCACCCTGTTTGTTCCATTCTAATCCATTGGTCCCAATGTAACGTTTTTCAGACCTTCTTGGTTCAATCTTGGCTTCAAAATCTGCAATGATGACCTTGAAGAATGTGTGGTCTTCTCTGTAGAACTTCTCCAAGTCCATATAGAACGCTTCGACTTCTTCTTCACCATAGTTTGATGTCGGTGCGTAAACGACGAAGATTGTCAAAGCCGGAATTGATTCACGTCTTCTTAATCGTAAACGTCCGATACTGGTTGTAAGTTGTTCGAATGAATCGATGTTCGTGGCCAAACTCGTGTTGACAAGAACGGCTACGCCGCCGACTCACTATTGTCACGTTCCGAGGAGCAGTTCTTCTCCGGTGTCATAGATGGCGTTAAATGGGTGCTGTCTTGCCGTCTCACTCAGGTCAATGACGTCGTACTTTATCCTTCTTGCTTGCATGAGCAAGTCTTCTATCGAGGATTTAGATGCAAGTGTGCGTGCATTGTAGCTGCAGATCGTGGCCTTAGTCCTTTGTGATTTAGGTAGTCTGGAATTCTAAAGTTGCCATGAGATTTTAGGAGCCTCTTCCTACTCGTCCTACCCAATGCTGCGGAATTGGGGGCTCTTTCGGGGTCGGAGAAATGAGGCCTGTTTATTTTACCGTGTTTAACTTTTGTTACCCATGTATAGCTTGCTGAACTCTGAGCGTAGGGCTCTGTATACCAACGGGTAGCTTTCAAGGCTCTTCCGCGGCGTAGATGACAAAGCTTATTTGTTGGAGGTGGCTATTAAGCTCCTTACATTTGCTTCCTGTTTATAAGATTACAGGCTTTTGGCCGAACTGACTCATCGAATAGAGTCTGCATAACCGAGAACACATTCACGCACGCACGTATGAATACGTCATCGTAAATACAGGAAGTATATGCTAAATTGGGGCAGAGTTTATCCATTGGATCCACATGCGTTTCAGGAAGCATAAGGTCGCTTTCGTTTCGCTCTTGTTCTCCTGTACGCCACCTAGGGAAGTGCCACGTCTAGCGATAAACCGACAGAAGATCCTTCTGTGAGGGAGATCCGTGGAGCTGGGTCTCATGAACCACAAACACGTCCAAACGCAGGGAGGCTTACATTGTGATGAAATCCATTGACCTTTCTTCTGATCCATCTGTCCTCAGCCCCACTTCATTGAATGGTTGGTACACATATAGCGCTTTCGATGTGTATTTTCTTGTATCGAGGAAATGTGATAGCTTACGGTGGTCTCAATGGCGGGGTTGGGCTAGATATTGCATGTGCTTTTTTATATTTAAGATATGACTCAAAGGCTTCGTGGATTGTGCCCAAAATTATCGACGCGTTTGAAGTCAACATTGCATTTCTCTGTTGCTTAGCAAAGTACTGGGAGGGCCGTTGAATGAAAGGATGAGCGTGGATTTTCGAGTCCCTTAGTTGCTCAGTGACTTCCTTAGAGACGCGATTCTCGACTGTGTAGCCCTCCTTCTTCTGTTTAATTTTTCTTTCACATTCTTCTCCATATTAATCGAATACACTTGCGAAGTGGTCTCTCTGATCATGGAACCATACAGTTCGATTTGTTCACCTTCATTGAGCTGTTTAGAACACAACTCCTTCACAGCTATGCTTCGATTAGAATATAATGCCAATAAAAAAATCAAAGTTTTAATACATAGAGGTCAAGGCTGATTTTTCCCAATTTGATGATAATATTTCGATAATTTGAATACTTGAGTGGTTGGAAACGTGATCGATATGTAAAACAGAAGTTGTTCAGTTTTTTTGGGGTTGTAAGTACGCTTCTTTAAAACTATCATTTGACCTTCAAAGTTACTTATGGTCAAATTTTCGAAAGGAAGTGAAAATATGTAGATTTTTTCAAAATTTTAAGCGAAATTATGGCTGCTGTAAAAATCAACAAAGCATCTTTGGAAATGTTTTATTGGACGAACTATTGCTTGTTTAATTGCTTTAATTTTCTAAGTACGTGCTCTGGCGAAGGAGAAGTACACAAAACAGAGAAAGGAGGATAGCTGAAGAAATGGTAGAAGTTCCTCGGTTGGTGCACTGGATATCATGCGAGCTCCCAGGGAAACGAAATCTCGGGATCGAAGCTCAGCTGACTTTCCGAGCTTTGCTTTTATCTCAGTGTCCCTATGGTTGCACGAAATATGCGACATATTGGCTCGACCACTTTTCCAACACTACCGCATTCAATGTGCGAAAACCTTACTTCAACTACTTCCAACACTGCAAGGAAAATCGACTTGACCAACATTCGATGACATTCGTAAAGAAGACGAAATTGTCAAGTAGCATTTAAGATAATATATGAAATACAACCACAAGATTGCTGAGATATTTGCAAAACTCCGGACCGCAGGTGTCTGCGGTAGGGAACGAACGCGCTATTGTCCTTTCCAGGGAATAACGCGTTCACCACCACACCATGCGGGTCCTTCGTTTCGTTTGTCTCTCAGCTAGTTCTATCGATCAGTGCCATTAGCAATTACCCTTAAACGGGATTGATCTAGGGAGCCCACTGATTAACTTTGTTTACGAACACGTCCGCTCAACGTGTAGGTAGTCGTACAAGGGGACGTTTGCATTCTCTTGGAGTCTACTTAACTGTTCCTTTCGTCCATCTGTTGTCTGTTCTTCTCATTATGTGACCGGCCCATCTATGTTTCGCTGTCGATGTATATTCTGCTGGATCTCGAGGATGTGACAGATTTCGAAGGTCAGAGCTTCGCATTCCGGCTAGATATTGAGAGTGCCGGGTATATTTCAGAAGACATCTATCAAGCGCTCTGTGAGTAGTACGAAGCATTCTTGACGTAGTTGAAGTATCAACCCACGTCTCCGCGGCATAACAGAGCGCTGGGAAGACCGTAGAATCAAAGAGATGAGCGCGGTTTTTCGGGTCCTTCAGTTGGTCGGTGGCTTCTTTGAGAGGCCCGAATGCGGCCCAAGCTGCTCTCCTTCTTCTGTCTAGTTCCTCCTTCATGTTGTATTCCATGTTCATTGATCGCCCATGGTATACGTACGAGCTGGTCTCTGCAATCAGATAGCCATCCAGTTCAATTTTTTCGCCTTCGCACCGTGGGTTTTGAGGAGCTGATACCAGTGTTGGTAGCAACTTGAAATTAATGTCATTTTTATTCACATCCATGTCGCCATTTATTTATTTCGTGAATAGTTTCTTAGGAGGTAGGATTACCCCCCCCCCCACCCCCACCCCAGGGTCAGATAATTTTTGTTGTTGGAGTAATGAGTGAAAGAGCTGTTTCTGGTGGGGCAGTGGCGATAGAACAACTGCCTTTGGAAATCATCACTGATCAGGATTTGTTTTACCGAACTATTTTTTATAGTTGGGGAAGGTTTTAACAAGAAGAAAGTGATATTTTCAATGTATTCCTGCGATAAGAATCGGTGATGTTTCTTCTTCAGCGACGATTTTGGGCTGAAGGTAGAAATGTGGAAAGGAATGTCTTGGTTTAACGTTTTTTTTTCTGTTTCGGTGATAAAAGTTTTTGCCTGGGTAGACTGCAGTCAACTTGACCTTTCCAGGCTCTGGAGAAGGCAGGATTCGCCGAAAGCTCAGCTGTCGTAAATAAATAATGTATGATAACAACCTCACGTGTGCCAGTGAAGAAAACTGTGGGTTATTCGTCAGTATCGAGGTTAATAGAAAGTAGGTCTTGTGAATTATTACAAGGCCTGCTGACATGAAGCGATTGAATTAGGAATTTTCATTCATTAATTCTCTTTCGTAGAGGCCGGTTATAGTAAATCCATCTCCGTCCATCAAGCCTGTTAGCGGATATTCACGTTGGCCTCGGCACCATTTCTTTAGACTGGTTCTTTTACAGGCTACTTTCAACAGCTTTTTTTGCATATCACTCTTGCAAGCTCTTGCACTTCCAACGTCAATCCTCCTACAAAGATCTGTAGCTGGCAGTTATTATCACGTTGCAGTATTACTGGATTCCATTTCTGTCCTCGGACAAACGTGATCCGAACTTCTTGAACGAAGAATTGGGACGTTTCCAACGCAGTTCTCTAATGCTGGACATTTGATTAGGAGATTTGGGTTGTATTTTTACTAATATGAGGACGAAGAACCCCACTGTTCAAAACAGTTCCTTTTCCTTGGTGCGTAGAAACCGGTACTCGGATTGACCGCAGAATGAAGTCGCTACTGATTTGTGAAGGCCTCACCGTATTCTGCACGTAAGAATGTGATCAATGTACTCAGGAGTTGTGTACTTAAATAGCTCCCATGCCCAGCAATGATTTTCCTTCTTGAGAAGTGAGGTTCCATGGAAGAAATGTGTTGTGGGAGTTTGACGATGAAGTATGGTGAGACGAGATGATAGGAACTCAAATGAGAAAGCATGATAGATAATAGATCTATGCACAAAAAATGTGACTCGCCGCCATTTCGTTGTGGGGTTTTTTCATCATGAATGACAAACTACTTACGATTTTTAATGGGTGTTGAAGGTTTGCTTTCCTTTCTTGTGGGGCAGTCATATATGCGATTTGATCTACGACGTGAAGACAAGCTTGAAAATAGTGCGTAATGGCTAAATTGGAGCCAAAAAACTTCTTCTTGATATATGCTAGACTTGATATTTTGATCCGGTTCCAGTGAGGTCTTTTGCAATTGAGTCCAGGTGTACTATGTCTGGTTTAATGGGTCATACCCCGCTTTATTGTTTTTCCTGAAGGTAACACAACTGGAGCATCCTCATGTAGAGGCAACAGACAACAGTCTTCATTTGTGGCTCAGAATGAGATCTGTTACCTATCGACTCCTTTTCTATCGGGAAGTCGGTGATTCATGTCATCGTATTACTCTTAGCAGGACTCTGATGAAAATATTGAACTCAGCTTAGGAGACCAATCCTTTGGTGGCTTGTATGGAATGATCGCTCTGTGCTACGCATTTCTACACTGTGATTTATAATGATATTAGTCGTGATAAAACCCCACATGTTTTGGAATATAGATGTAACCACGAATGTAGGACTAAATTTTTGTCCTCTTTATCTTCTTTCGTATAATCTGCTTAGCTTTTTCAGGCTGCCGCTGCGAAAGCCTCAAAAATGTTGTCGATTGGTGCGGTTGTTCTCCGTTAGTCTTCAAAAAGGAGCATGCTCACAAATTTTCTGTCAAGGTGCATATATTTTACACCTTATATTCTAGTTGGTTACAGTAGCAGTATTTGACGTAGTTGCTGTAGTGGTCTTTTCACGTATGTTTAACTCCTCTTCAACGGTTTACCGCCTCTTCGTAGCTGGGAGGTATTCCTGGATGTCAGACTGCGATGAACAGTAGGGGGGATTCATCCCCAGGCATGGTCTCCCACGCTGAGAAGGAGTCCGGCATTTCTACTACGAAGCCTAGCTAGGAGTAAACCAACAGCGGGATTTACCACCGTCCTAGTAGCAAAGTCGCATGGTGGTAAGTTTCCCTCTGTTCCACAAGGGCTGCGACTGCCTGTGGTGGTGAAGACCTGGAGCAAACTTTGGCCACGCTGAGAGTGGAACTCCAGGGAAACGCAATGGCTAAACCAGCCAAACTCTGAATATGGAGAATATGTTGGGGATCTCACAATCAGTGAGGACGAGCTGTCCAAATTCCATGTGTTATGTTTAATTCGGTTGTACTAGGAGCTTTAGCTCACGTTGGTTTCCGAATCTGGTCAATATCAGTGAAAGAGCACACCGAAAATTGTTCTATCCTTTTTGATCTATCTGATTTCTGCCTATTTCACTCTTTCCTCTTCTTTTAATTGCCAAAGATTTTGAAGAAAATATTGCGGAAACGTATTAAAAAGTAATGTGGGAGTAACTCCCAAGTCCGACTTTCTATTAACCTCGGCATTGATTGAATATATCTTTCTACTTCTGTTCAGCAAGCACGAGGTGCTATTTTATTTCTTTATTTACGCACAAGCTGACGTTTCGGCGGATTTCAAGAAGAAAAATTTTTTCTTTTCTTCTTTCTTTTCTTTCTTTTCTTCTTTCCGAACGAAGATCAAACGATTCACAGTAAGATAAATAATGTGCAAAGAAATTCAAGGTTAAGCGTGCTAGGAGGCATAACCCTCTCTGACGGGGCGCGCTCGTTATTAGAATTGGGACCGAGTTTCTCACCATCTGAACCCATTTCTAAGGTAACCTTGCGTAGGGTCGCATGTAGTTTACATGAACTTCAAGATAGACTCCGCTAAAAAAGCTAGGGATGAGGCGCAAAATAGGCGCGAACAACAACAGAGTAGGGGCAATACTAGTACCACCATTTCCTCAACCGTTCTTTAGACAACAAGAGCCCATTAATGAAGTCGATGTTAAATTTCGGATGTTTACGAATGAAACTTTCAAAGTCCTTAATCACTATCGCGCTAAAAGATACTGCTCCAACCTCACTGAAATACAAAAACGTGGTATGCGGGAGGTACGAGAGCTGATAAGATCAAAAAACATATGACTATCGTTTAGTGATAAGGGTGGAGAGTTCGTTGTAATTCCCCATCAATTAGATGTTGAGATAACGGAAAAGCACCTTGAAGATGCTTCCCTTTATCGTCAGAGAAATTCTGAGAAGGAATGTAAAAGTCAATACCGAAAGTTAAACAACGAATGGGTTAAAGTGGCAAGTGCGGCCGGGTTAAAACCATCAGTTATTTCTCTTCTCAAAATTGAATTACCAACATGTCCCGTCCTGTACTTACTTATCAAAACCCATAAGTTAGTATCCAGCGATGATCTCGTGTCTACCGATCCATCGTTATTTAAGGTTAGACCTATCATTAACTGCGTGGACGGGCCAACAGATAGAATAACGTGGTTAATAACCCTAATACTTACTCAGTTGTTGAAGTGCATTCCAGCTCATCTAACGAACACCCAAATGTTCCTGGATCGTCTACGTAACGCGCGACTCAACAGCGCGTACGTGGTGGAGTCCTTCGACGTCACTGCCCTCTATACGAACATGTCGAATGACTCCGCTATGCAAGCCATAAACGAGCTCCTTATACAACACGAAGGAGCAATAAGTATGTACGGCTTCTCGATTCAGCAGTTGATGACACTCTTAAAGGAGTGCCTGAACTGCTCAATCTTCAGATGGTCCGGGAGATATTACGCACAAATGAGAGGGCTGGCAATGGAACAACGACTGGCTCCAAGCCTTGCCATTGCATTCATGTCTAAGGTGGAAACGCCAGTAATCGACCTCGGTCCGTTACTCTACTGTAGATATATAGATGACTGCTTAGTCATTTGTTGAACACAAGAAGAAATTGACAGATGTTTCGAGTTGTTGAACACACAGTGGGAGTATATTAAATTCACCCGAGGGAAACCAAAAGAAGACTGGCTTCCATTTCTGAACGTGTAAATTAGCCTATCAGAAAACGGCTACATTACGAAGTGGTATCGAAAGCCAAGTAGTAAAAACATCCTAGTTCATTACCTCTCCTCTCATCCCTCTCACACGAAAAGGGCGCTTGTGAGAAACATGTATCGAACGGCTACCAGCGTGTGCACAGGGAGACATCAGAGAGAGGAGTCCCGGAACTTGGCACGGCAAATAGCCATTTTTAATGGCTACGAAACCGTAGCTCCAGATAGGTGTAGAGGAAACCACAGGTACCCCAACGATAACTCTAGCCACAACAAGTCCCGTTTATACTGCCCTTCATTTCAAATGAAGTAAGTGCAGCTATAGAACTCTGTTTAAGAAGGGCCAGTCTAGAGAATTCGGAAACGATAATCGAAATACCACCGAATAATCTAAGGCGCCAACTAGTTTGTAACCGCCTATACAACCGTCTATATGCAACGAAAATTGCATAATTTGCTCCAATGGTAGAGACGGTGACTGCATGAGTTCGGGTCCAGTCTATCTGATCTCTTGTGAAGCGTGCGGGGATGAATACGTTGGCGAAACGGATAGACTACTCTGCGTCCGTATAAAAGAACACCTAGTCGGCAAACGTAAGCTAAGTACTCCACTAGGTACGCATAGCACGCAGAAACATAACGGAGAAGATTTTGAAGTAAGGGTTACGATCCTCGCACAAGAATCGAGAACACAAGCGCGCAAAACTCTAGAGGCGTTCTGGATAAATTCCAAGAATCCGAAAATGAACCGCAGGGAGGAATGCCTCGTTATCACGCGTGATATTGGACAGTATATAAACCTGTTATTCTGATGGGAGGGGCTTATTACACTTCCATGTGAATTCTGTGCGGTCGCTCTTCACGCGACATACTCAGTGTAAGACTCATCATAGAAAGCGAGCGGTGAGTGTGCAGAGCTATGCTAAATGTGATTGAAATCTTGGTTTAGCGTTTTCTCTGTTTGGTTATGGAGGTGTTTGGCCGAGTGGATTGCTGTCAACTTGACCCTTCCAGGCTCCGAGAAAGGCGAAATCCGCCGAAACGTCAGCTTGTGCGTAAATAAAGAAATAAAATAGCACCTCGTGCTTGCTGAACAGAAGTAGAAAGATGTAATGTGGGAGTGTTTTTCAGCAATGTTGTTAAATTTGTTGTTAAAGAAATGATTCGTGTAGTTTCAGTTGTTTACTTCAGCTTAACACATGTGAGCAAAAATCAAGGTAAACTGTGATAGGTTTAGAATGCAGTTGCGAAACCGTTCCATCTTGCCAGAAAATTCGAAAGTCTCATAGACATCGACGCCATTGCACTGGCAGAAGAGCAAGCTATGAAGGATAGGTTAGTTTGGAATGTAACGGCTTTCATATGTGATCTTTTCAATATATGTAAAGAAGATATGTTGTAGACCACATCTGCTCCATACAAACGATGTAATGTTTAATGTAACCTTCGTTAATCACTATAAAGCAGATATTGATGGATACTGTAAGTGTGAAGTCTGTTAGTCCTTTGTCAACCTTGATTTATGAAGCACTCTTCAGTCACCGTCTTAAAATTAAGTATTAAACTTATTCGCGATTACATCCAATTTTGGTTACCCGAGCCTTGGGTCGGCGTAGAATTTTTCGTTCATCACAATATACATTAAAATAAATGCATATTTTCCGTTGTTTGTGCAATTTCAGCTCAACCGTTTTCAATGGTGGCCAAATCACTTCTTTCCATGTATTCGGAAGATGCGCAGTTTGTTTCTTTATCCAGGATTGATGTTGTAAAAATGCATTCGTCTGCTCCTCATCAGATGGTCTTCACGATACAGGTTTTTTCTTCTTTCATTACTGTAGTACCGAATGTTTGTAATATCTAGTGGCTTTTTTGAGCAATTTACTTTTGTATTGACTCCATGTTTTATGTTTTGGGTAAGTTACATATTAATCTATTATCCTCAATTTTAGTATATGAACGTTAACATTTGTGAAGAAGCTAAAAAACGTGGAGAATACAAAACTAGAAACTATTGAAAAATTGCTCATATGAATGACTGTCTTAGTTAAAAGAAGGATGAAGCCCTTGGCGTTGATCAAACCCTCAGGGAAGCGCCATGCATTCCACTTCATTAAATATAATTGGAGGTGGTTGATTCCATATCTGGCCTTTGCAATGACTCGCGGTAGGCTAGCGATATATCGAGACAGTAATGCTATCGTCCCAGACAACTCTGGTACCAATTTGTCGACCTCGGTGAGATGGCAGGCCTGGTGAGCCAGGGGCGCGGGGATCGATCTCGTGTGTATTGCAAGGCGCTTTCGATCACTGCGCCACACTCGTCTTTTTTGGTGTGGTTAGAACCGTGAAGTTTTACGTTTATTGGTTTTTAATAGCAATTCCGGCTGCTCTAAGAATACTGATTCAAGTATTTCCCATTTGTTCGCTTTTCTTACTACCGTATATCCGGCTGTCTCTCTTTGTTTTCGATGATTTCTAGATATTGTACAATATGAATATTTCTCTGCTTGCTTTTTTTCTGTCCAGTCACTTCATGGGATTCTTTCTAAATTCTTATAGCGGTTTCCTTTCAGACTGATTCCACTGACGTCCCATTACAGTTACTGGTTGAGCGTAAGTCACTATCTGATGTACATTCTCCAGCAATTACAGACGGATTCAAGCTCGAGGTACAGTAATATTGTTTTTTTTCAAGTGAGACGTTTATAGAAAACTTAGGCTGTAATTGCTGGCATGGATATGGATCATAAGGAGGAGATTTTCCGTGGTATAACAGCCTATGCTGATCTGGTAAGTTTCCTATTTTTAGAAGGAAATGGTGTAAGCAGTCATAGCTTTCAGTAATAAGTGTATTGAAGAACTCGTCTCCCACAGTTGCTGTGCGTTGGAGTCGTGTTACTGGTACAGTTACTTCTGTGAACGAAACCACGAAGACCAGCCCTTTTGTACGATTCGTATGGCGCGGTCCAAATTTGAAGCCCGTCGCTACCCAGAAGCTCGAGCCCTATGATTCTATTCGAGGAATACAGTTCGCTACGCTGAATTTGCAGAAATTGAATACTCCTAATCTACAGGCTGGAATGTGGAGCGTTGTCGTCCAGACAGGTGAACGAAGATCATGAAGAAGATTTTTTGACTTTCAAGCGGATTTTTTGAACTTTATTGAAAAATTTAAGATGTCGATGAATCGCCTGATGTTCTCGCTACGGTGTGGTTTCCGATTTACTCGACAGATAATGCACAACTTTTCCACTCGCTAGTTCACGAATTCTTCATTTTGAAGGATAACTGCAGCGTAACCTGCCAATTAACCACGTGGAGCATATCGCATCCTGACCCAAAGTCTGACATTCTTATAGGTTATGACAAAAACCTTCAAGGTTTAGTGTAATTCTGGAGATATTTTGGCGCTCCTAAACGTACTGATTCTTCTTATTAGGATATGTATGGTTTTAAATTTCTGAGATTTTCATCGTTGTTTATCTCAACGACATTTCAAAGTTTTTCATAACAATTCAGGAATTTATATTCTTTCACATTTTTTTACTTCGCTATCACTTAGAAATGTCGTAATACTGTAATTCAATTTCTCTGGAGAGTTTTAGTTGATGTCTCATTTTTGAAATTTTTACAGGTTCTCAATGTATCCGAAAAGCATAATATTCGTTTCGTTGTTCTAGTACAATTTGCTTTAGAAGTCACTTAAGTATTCCATCGATTCTTCTTCACTTTCCTTATGACAATGCCGGTGATAAATAGCCTCAGAAGATATGTTTGCTATAAATATTCGGATAATAGTGCTCTTTTGGAGTAAGGAGACGTATTTCTCGTTGAAAACACATATATTCCTATTGCAGAGCTCACAAGAAAAGTTAAATGGCTTAGGTTTAGGTGCAAATTGTTATACATTTGAAAACATTTGTTGCGAAAACATTGTCGAAAATATGCGTTCTCATGTTTTAGTTCCTTTAGCTTTCAAATTCTAATTATCAGATTATATATATATATATATATATATATATATATATATATCCTACCAACTGTTTACCGCCTCATCGTGGCTGGGAGGTGTTCATGGTTGTCGAGTTGCAATGTACAGAGGGGGATTCATACCCTAGCAGGGTCTCACAAGCTGCGAAGAAGTCTGACGTTTCCACGAGGAAGCCCAGCTAAGAGTAAAGCAATACCAGGATCCACTACCGTCCTGGTATCAAACTAGTTGCATGCTGACAAATACCCCCCACCCGATCCACAACGGCGGTAACTGCATGTGATGGCGCCTACCTGGGGCAGGCTTTGCCCAGGCTGACCTCCGGATTCCAGGGAACCACAATGGTTTAGCCAGCAAATCTCCGAAAAATGGAGATTATGGTGGAGCCCGCACAACCACTGAGGAGGGGTTATTCAAGTGTCAACTATCAAGCAAGTATATATATATATATATGTATATATGTATATATATGTATATATGTATATATATATAGTATGGGAACGTGTGGTGCAGTGGTCGAAGGCTCATTGTAATGAACATGGATTCGATCCCGCCCTCCAGGCTGACCAAGCCCTCCATTGCTTCGGGGTCGGCAAATTGGTACCAGACTTGTATAGGAGGGTAGCAGCACTGGCTCGATACATCGTTAGGCCACGGCGAGTCATTGTAAAGGCCAGATAAGGATTCCTTCACTTCCAGCGATCCTCAATGAAGTCGAATACGTGGCGCAGCTCCTAAGAATTGGTGAACGCCAAGAGCTTTATCCTTTTCTTTTGCATATATTTATATATATATATATATATGCATGTATATATGTATATTTAGGTGCGTATATATGTATATACATTTGTTATAGAGTTCCAAAAGTACGAATTTTATATTAGAATTACTACTTTCATGTGTTTCCACACACTGAAAAGAAATGAATGGCTATTTCATCTTAGTGTTGGCAATTATCATTCAGTTGCATTGTCCGGTAGAGATGGAGCAGAAAGGTATACGTTATGTTTTGGCCCGACTACTCACCTGTGCTGAACGTGTGATCCGTGGGGATGTGACCGCCATCAACGAGACCGCAACCATCGTCGGTACAGTGAACGAGTCCATGGTAGGTATGTGTACAGAGTTTTTTCTTGTTTTGCAGATTATCTCTTAGCATCGACCAGAATGCACCCCAGTGTTAGGACGCAATTTCCTAATCAAAAACTGGTGCAACTTCCGATTTTTTTCGTGTCAAAATATTGCAGTTACCGTCGAATTCTGCATTTACTTGGATACTTGGATGGCACGTCTTCACTGGTTGTGCAGGCCCCAACATAATTTCCACTTTTCCCGAGTTTTGCTGGTTTAGACATTGTGCTTCCCTGGAGTCCCGAGGTCGGCCTGGCCAAAGTCTGCCCTAGGTCATCACCACCATATGCAGTTACCGTCGTTGTGGATCAAAGAGATGGGATGCGGGAGGATTTATCAGCACGCAACTGGTTTGATACCAGAACGGTGGTGGATCCTGGTATTGGTTTACTCTTAGCTGGGCTTCCTGGTGGAAACGTCTGACTTCTTCGCAGCTTGTGAGACCCTGCTAGGGTATGAATCCCCTCTGTACATCGCAACATGGCACCCAGGAACACCTCCCAGCCACGATGAAGCGCTATACCATTGGCAGGATTTCTGGATTAAAGTAAACAATTAGGCTCAACTGCATCGGTATTAGCTCATAATAGATATTGAATAGTGAGTATTGACATCTGTCACCTGTTACCCGTCGTCCTGTTGATCGTCTAGTGACACGGGCGGGCGCCAGTAAAACTTCCATTTTTTCCTGTCTCGTGCAAAAAAACCCTGTGGGTTCTTCTCGCTGTAGTGGCTAGTTGAGCATCATACCTTTTTTCTAGACTTTTCGTGAAGAACTCTGACCATCGACTTGGTGGTCTTCCTGCAGTACGTTTGACATGCCTAGGAATCCAGCCATAACGGTTATTGACATAAAAACAAAAATTTTAGCGTAAACCCTAGAACGAAGCCTACGAATTCTTTGATAGTGTCGTCTTCGAGACGGTGGCACGTTTCTAACGACGTATCTTTGCCTTATTATGTAAAAGTACCTCATAAAGTGTGATCACAGCTAGATAGCATTGATCTTCTATAAACGTACCGATTGATTCTTTCAAAGATGGGACCATTTCTAGGTAATATTTTTCAAACAAGCGCCATGCGTATTACTTCAAATTCTCCAAACTTTGCTTCAAAGGGGATATAACTAGCGAAAGTATATGTTTACTGAGAAAAATGAACCTTAGACCTGTATTCTGTTTGGTCCGACAGCGAGTACTTCAGTGCCTTCAAAAACCGTCCGAAACGAAAAACATTTACGAAAGAGTTGAAGAAGACCTTCAAACGGATTTGTTTTCACAAGACTTGAAATGTCACCATTCAAAACAAGGAGTATGCGGTAGATCGCGAAATACAAGCGTATTGTTGCTTGCTGTTTTCCACCACTTATGATTGAAGTTCTCTAAAATGTAATAGACAACTTGAGATTTAAGATAATTGCAGCCAAGGCATACTTCCGTGGATAAATCAGGTAGAATTGATTTATGCTCGCCATTCATAAGAAGGATCACTAAGTAGTATGTTCGACTGTTCTTCTACTTGCCGTTGAAACTGTACTAGTGAAACCTTGGCAGTTATATTGCGGTAATGTGGAATAGCTTCAATTCAGTTTCTTCGAATTTGAAGTCGTCGAATTGCAGTCGCAATCCGTTATTGCTAAAATTGTGTTGTCGCAGTAAATTTATATATGTATATATATATATACGTTTATTTTTTGTCATATGGCCCGATACACGCTATGCGGATCCCAGTACTTCGTACATGGGGTTCGTTTCCTCGTATCCTCCATCCATGAAAGTCCTCGAACTTTCTTGCCTGTTGCTTAAGGTCCTGCTTGAGAATTTTCTCTTCTTCGTCACGATTGTCATTGAATCGTGCTGGAGTCGATGCTAGTTGGAATCAGTAGCGTCGAACTAGTGCCTAGTTAGGTTATGGCGTCCGCATAATAAGTAGTCTTTACCAATGGGCTATCCTATCGTCATATATAAATACTCTTGCAATACAATGGGACTGTCTTTTGTTTTATTATTGGAAGAAACTTGTAGTCAGTGTAATATTGTGGTTAAGATTGTGACAAGATGTTACTGAACGCAGAGTGTATCGCATAATGTCATCCTGAGAACGATTGCGGTATTGCGTCGTCCAAAAAATTCCACAGATTGTTTTTATGGAGGTACTTGTGGAAATCCGCGCATTGAAATGTTCTGTGATATGTTCACAAAGGCATAAAACTCTTTAAGACATCAAAACATGTGAAAATGCATTAGAGATTTTGCGTCACCAGCATCCATATTACTGGGTTAGTTAGGAGAAAAAGGGGCCCGAACTAATGCTAATACGCCTGGAGGAAATTGTTCAGAATCCATTATAGGGAAACCCTTTGATATGGCATGAGGAACACTTATTGTGCACGGCTTTGGATCGCTTAACAAATTTGAGATAGAGGCTTTCATTGGGCGTTGTCTTGATTTAAAAACTATGGTTCCACGGAAGAAATTGCAGGCGACCTTCCTCCAGCAGATTTATGTGCTGCACAGATGTCACCAGTTCTATACGGACTTCTATACGATTCCCCGACTGTACATGCGTCTGTGTTCGGTTTCAGCCGTTCGGGAGAAGTCATTCCACTTCACGATCATCCTACTATGCACGGATTTGTGACGGTTCTGCGAGGAGCTCTTAAGGTACATTTACGAAACTTCTTAGCAATTCGAAATTAGTTGAAATTTTCAAAGAAAATTGATGAGATTGCAAAGCGAGCAAATAACGATTGATGTGGGAACATTTTCACGTCGTGATGAATGAAAGTCCACACTTATTCGGCCACTTTGCTGTTCGAAATTTGAACCTCGACTTGAAAAAGCGGAAACGAAAACTTTTTGATCAACCAAATAGTAGAATTTAATCGCTGTAATGCTAAAAACCAGAAATCGTGTTTCATCGGCAAGGACTGGTAAATCGTTGTTTTACTTCAAAGAGTACATTTCGTCATGAGCTGAGATATTTTACTATAAGGCCGAAAAGCTAATTGATTTACGGGGAAATGTGGTTTAGAAATGATGATATCGTTTCGATATCTGTTCATGGGAACTTTATTGAGTCAATTATGAATATGGAACATCGAGAGGTGAACACGTTATTTTCGCAGTTAATGAATGTATGTAGATGAGAATTTTCCTTCATGTAACTTAAAAGTTCGGTTCCCTAAGTTGTGAATGTTTAATATTTGTTGGATTATTGTATCATATTGGTTGATGCCTTCAGAGTAGCATAGCCACCAAACTTACAAGTAATCCGTAATAATACATTAATTTGTATGTCTTTAAGAACTAATTTTGTTCAGCTGATGCGAGGTTGATATAGTTGTCGTCGTTGTTTTTTTTCTTTCACATTTTCTATAGGTGAAGTCGTTTTCATTCTTGGATTGTTCCGGGAAACACTTCTCCGGCCTAACAAAAGTGAGATATGAAGGAGAGCGAATATTGAAGAAGGGAGACGGATGTGTTCACTTGTGTCCAGTTGAAGGTATGTTTTTCTTCACTTGACGTTGTGGTGGTTGCACTGTTATGGGAATATTTGCTAATTTTCCTCATATGTGAATAAGGTTCTGTCCAGAATCCTTGTTGAGGAGTTACTCTAGTTTAATTATGATTGTTCTATCGGAATTTCATAACAACTGTTTCGAGGTAATATCCATGAAATCACGGCATTAGAAAGTGGGTCGTTTTTCTTCGACGTTTTATTTCCTGGATATGGCGACTCGATCCCGTGCACATACTTCCAAGCTCCTGATGTATGTCTTATCGTATACATTTATATTTACATTCTATTTACTCATTCATTTATCACCAGTCACTTCATTGTAGCATAGAGGTGTCTGTAGGTTTTTCGTTGGAAAATAAGGTCAGGATTTCTCTCCATTACTATCAGGAGTAGAGGGAGTTTAACACTTTAGTTAGGGAACTAAGCTAAGAGCAAAGAAACACTAACAATGTTAACTTTCTATGTACTACCTATTACAATTTTTCACGGCAGCGTTTTGTGTAAGATACAGCCGTGGTGATGCTGAGATATTTTCAAAACTCTAGATCGTAGGTGTCCGCGGTGGTGTTCGAACATGCCATTACACGTTCCCGGGGCTAACGCGTTCACCACCCCACTATGTGGGTCCTTCGTCTCGTCTTTCTCTTAGCTAGTTTTCTATCTACCTGTGCCTTGAGCAATCAACCGTCAACCTTAGCTTGGCCGGGTTCAATGCCGATTTCTACTTCCCAGAGCAATCCTATTGGCGGCTGATTGCTGACCGCACTGATGGAATAGATAAATAACTGAGAGGAAGGTGAAACGAAAGATCCGGGGGTGAACGTGTTAGTACATGGAAAGGATAATAGCGCGTCCGATCCACACCGCGGACACCTGCCGTCCGGAATTTTGCACATATCTCGGTACCATTGTGGTTGTATTCAATACTAACAATCTCCATCGTTTTGCAAGAATTTCCCTTGTAGTATGGGGTATTTCGTTGCCTATGCGAACGATATGGCAGTGGCCTAGCATAGTTTTCCTGGAAATGCAAGGAAAATATTTTTTAAAATTTGTTTTATGTGACTTTTTTTAGAGTCTTCCGTCAATAGGTCGAGAGTGTTCTTTGAGAGAGATTCGTCGACCCTGTAGTTATTTTTGCTGTACAGTTCCTTTGCAACAGATAGTGGATCTCTAGCCTTGGTATGGGTCGTTCAGTACGTGTTGATTTTTTTCCTTTGGCGTAGAACAGCTGTATTGCTTGATACTTTTGTGCTGTTGTCAGTCTTGATTGAGTGACCAATTATTTCGATACGTAGTAGGATTCTATTTCTACATTTCACCGTTTGTCAGAATTCAGTGTTCCTCATTGTATCTTTTCATTTGTCTTTATGGGCGAGGAAGTCTTTTATTCCTTGACTAAAAAATCGGTTTTCGATTAGAATTTGCTCTAGATTATTTGCAATGAACATTTTTTAAACAAGTGTTATATATTGCTGGGTAAAGCCATTCCGAATATTGTGAGTATTATTGATGTGTCCATTTTCTTTGAAACAAAGCCATACTACTCTTGCAGTCGTTATGACTTCTTATTCTGGATGGCATGTTAAAGAAGGCATTCTGACTGAGTTGTTCAAAGAAACATCTATACCTCCTGATAAAAGGATACTAGAAAATAAACTCTGTGATGTAAGTGTTGTGCGTGTTATGTGTTTTCCATGGAACTTCCTTTTCCTTTTAGTCCGTTCTTATTACCATGGTGCATGGAAACCTTGGTTTGCGTTCTCGAGGTGTTTGTGATGTGTTTGCATACATTAATCGGCAAACCAAATCTGTTGGGTTCTCCAATTTCAGCTTGATATTCGTGATTTTGGCGAACCGTGCTTGTCAAATTGTATGAATAAAGAGACGCTGACTGGCCCTGTTGTTCTTCAGTTAGTCAGATACAGGTGTTTGCTTCATTCCCAATACAAATTGTTCATCAGTATTTTCGTAACGAATCTTTACTGATTATTTCTTCTTCGAAGAGGTGCTTTCAGAAATGTGTCACAACCGAGACTGAAAGATGGTTTGCATGGTAGTGATGATGTGGGACGGTTGTTTCTCATCGATGGCCACACGTCGATTTCTGCTATTCTGCTGGATAACGTAAACGGAATAAAGTATGTTTTGGTGGTGTATCATATTTCTTGTCACAATTAGTCTTCATGTTGATGGTAGTCATGCAGTAATTCTCAGTTTAGTGCTGATACACCTCCTGGCACGAAGTTACTGATTTCTGGCATGGTGAATGTGGAGAATGGTTTCCTCATTTTAAACTCATCGAATGTAGAAGTTATCGGGGGACGCGTAGAGAAGTTAATCGATAAATGGATGATTGAGCGAGTATGTTTGATAGAAACTACCATTTCGCGTTAAGATTTGTTTTTTTACAAACGTGGTGCTCTCCAATTTATCATTTTGAGTTCGGCGTCTAATTTCATGTAGTTCCGCGTATTCGCACACTTTTTTCGCACTCGCTTCAACTCGAAGCCAACTCACAGCGTCCGATCTACCCAGCACGTACAAGAACCTGATTAGCAACAGTCTTTGTGCTTCTTTGTGTTAAAAATGCTAATAACCACTTTAGGACTCAGGTGGAATGCTGCGGTCCACAACGATGCCATAGTACCTGCATCATCTGTGACACTTGACAATTCTGGACTTTCCCACCAGTAACAGTCTTTGTGGATTGATATGCAAAGTCCACTGTAAAAGCTCTTTTATGTCTCGTTAAGCGTAGAGTGTAGCAATGTAGTGGTGCGTGCAACAGCGAATTTCTTGGTTTGACGCCTGGTACGCTAGTATATGTTAGATAAATTCTAGATAGAGTAAAAGGAGCACAACAGGGAACTTCTACGACGAAATAAAAGAGCAGAGCCAAAATGAACTAGTGTGAGTTCAAGAAGGAAGATCCGTCTCTTCATTTATGAGTGGAAACTAACTCACGTTGTCCTCTAAGTTTTGAAGATATACAGTGTCTTTTTTTATTACCTGTATATGACAAATCTTTGATTTTTTAAAAATCGTTTGATACAAAGTTATTAACAATTCTTAGCACTCGATTGGAGACAATCAATTGACAGGTCGATCTGAGTGCAAAGCACCAAGATGGATCTCTTTCGGAAAAGTATGTTTACTTTTAGTGCGTTTGTTTTCTTTGTTTTGTTTCTATACGAAATTCCTGGAAATTTGCATATATTGGAGAAATCTATTTTAAGAAAAACATCGTAACTGTCGATGCTTCCACGTTGAAATTTAGAGCGAACGATGTTTTGAAAACTGCAAATGAAAAAGTATGTTCTTTCTGTGTACTTCCTTTATTTTTTTGTTATTGTGTACTGAGTGTTATTGTGTATCGTGAGTTTGTTCCTTTACTTTTCGTGTTTATATGTGCTTTGGGCTGCTATACGGTTTGCCTAGTTGTTCGATTTTATTGAATTCCACCCAGGATGTGAACGATGGGAGCGTTTTTGAACAGCAACGACGGGAGAACATTCAGGCTATCAGAAAAGAAAGTGCTAAGATCTTTATTTCACCTAAGGTAAGTGATTGGATTTTTTCTACGCTAAATTCTTACTTAATGTTTAACACATCTGCGGCGAACTATAGCTTTTGTTGGCTTTCATGCGAGACTTTTCCTAGTTTTCGTCGATTTCCAAGCATTTTCCGGCAAATAAAGTAATGAGGAGTGTTCATGTGACAGACTTCTAAAAGTCATTGCTTTTTCGTTTCAGGGGTATGTATTGTATAACTTCCATGAAGTGTTACTTGAAGCACACGCAACGGTTTACCTCTTCGTCGTGAGTGAGAGGCGTTCCTGGGTGTCAGGCAGCGATTTCCGATGAAGGGAATCATCTCCCTGGCCGGGTGTCCCAAGCTGAGGTGTCCGGCGTTTCCATCAGGAAGCGCAGCTGAGAATGAACCAATACCAGAATCCACCACCGTCCTGGTGTCAAAGTAGTCGCATGATAGAAAATCTCTGATCCACAAGGATGGCGACTGTCTGGCCCGCTACCACCCAAGCAAGCATTCCCATAAGCTTCGTGGAACTGCTACAAGTCTTTTCTGGGAGGAGCTTCTGGCAATTAGCAGTGCTGGGAACTGCCTGTTCTGGGGAACGCTTCGGTTGACAGTGCTGGTATCCACGTAATAGTTAATGCCACGTCATCAAAAAAGTCGCTAATTTGTTTATAAACGTACTCAAAATTTGATTATCCCAAAGGTTAGGGCTTATTGTAGTTTTCAGAGATTTAAGCATGGTAGCCGCTTCGTCAAACCCGATTAAATCTCATTTTTTTTCAATCGCGTTGTTACTCGAAATACGATTTTGAGTGGGGAAATTTAAGGAGTAGAATAAAAGAACTGTTTATTTATCGAAGACATGTTGTCTCCAACGATCCTAATTATAGTTGATAAAGTCCATAATGGACTGAGATATTCTTGCCTGAAAGCGGAAAGTGCTATATCTTTGAGATCACACATAAGTTGAGATCATTTCATGTCTTCCATTCTGACCACACCTTTTCTGCACATGAGTCTTAGTGAATCTACATAGTCTGTAGTGTGCCGGAAGTTATCGTGACACCTTTATTAATATAATTGAATCCAGGTTCAAGCTCCACTGAGACCTGAGAAGTCATGTCTCTCGAAAGAAATCAAGCCTTCCGTGCCTCCTAATAGCCGAGACATCCACCGTCGTCGTAAAGAGAACAACAGACGACGACGCGCTGGCGGTGATGACGAAGAGGTTGTTTGTCTTCTCAATTATGTCCATTTTTAATCATTTTGGACAGTACTATTCTTGTTTCTTGTGTTTTTCGATGCTTTATGTGTATGCTTTATTTCCGAGAGTGCTTATAGCGCAGTGGTCGGAGGCGCCGCGCGACACACATGGGATCGATCCGCGCGCCCGTGGCTCACCAAGCCTTCCATCACTCAGGGATCAGCAAATTGGTACCAGACTCGTCTGGGAGGATGACAGCACGGTGTCGATACATCGGTAGACCACCGCGAGTCATTGTGACGGCGAGTTACGCATTCAATCACCTCCAACGATGATCAATGAAGTCGAATGCATGTTGCATTCCTCAAGGATTGATCAACGCCGAGAGCTCTATCCTTTATCCTTTTATTTTATTTCCACCCATTTTCATCCGATTTTAGCCATTCTTTCTGAAATCTGCAACATTATTCTTCATTTACATAACGTACAATGCTGCTTTATGTTACAGGGACCATGAGTTCGCTATTCAGGTACTCGCTGCGAATCTCCGTTCAACTAGGCCGTCGACGCTTTTCGATTTCCTGACTGCTAATGTCGCCTCCGAGGTTGCTCCTGATTCTAATACACTAGTGTGTCCTTTGCAGTTTTCTTGTGGGCTTTAAACACATCACCGAAGCTAGTTCGGAATCCTTATAACTTGTTCCTTAACTGTAGTTTTTAGAAGAAATCAATATAAGAAGAGAACCTATAGAATTGAGTTTTATTTAAAATTCAATGTTGACCACAAGCATTCTTCACCGGGTTCAAGCCGTCCAGGAACCACATTACCTGGTTTCATTAGGAACTTTACTGGGATGTGAAATGCAAGATCTCGTATTCGCTATTCGTGTTGTCGTTGGCTTGCTAGCGTAGGCTAGCTTCTCTAACCAGTTACAAAGAGAGAAGTCTCAGGGTATTAAGTCAGGTATTCTGGCTGGCCAGTCGTGTGGATCACGATAATCCATTTGTCTCTCAAAGAAGTGGGTATTCGGCCATTTACGAACAACGGTAGCAAAGTACGGTTGAGCGGCATCTTCGTGGAAATCAACTCTGATATTCTCCCAAGTACTGAAAGCTGGGCAGATTCTTATTTTTGGACTAATGCTGAGTATTTTTCGAACAACTTGCACTACCTTCTGGTCATTGGAGTTGGAAGAAGATGTCTTCTTCGAGTATCAGTTATGGATCCTGTAACCATGGGTTTTGCAAAGCAATTTTTGATCTTCCTTGAATCGTCTTGGGCATGTCGTCCTTTGAATGGTCTTTCATCACTTTATACGCCAACAACGGATTTCCAGGTTTCCTAACGTTCCACTAGCTGGGCATGCTTTTGCAGGCTAAGGCGTACAGCTGTGCTTGTAGGTTTTGTAGGCAAGCAAAATAATCGCTCTGAGAAGAAAAAACGGCATATAAACAGATTTGATTTCTATAGATTAAGGAATATAGAGAGAACATTGCGAAGAAAACGACAATAAGGAATACATTGTACGTGATTGATGAGAATACATTGTTTTAAGGGAAGTACTCCGTTCTCTTTCATTTCTTGTGTATGGAAGTTCACGGATTATGGGCTTTCGTTAAGCTTAAGCTTAAGTTTAATCCAATGCGAAGTTGGTATCTCTTCTTTTTTAAATACGATGGCTAACGTCACAGCGGTTTCACCTTTCTTAGAGCCTCTTCAGTGTTTAAATGGAATAAAGTCACTAGTGCCTCCTAACGGTGTACCGCTTCATCGTCGCTGGGAGGTGTTCCTGGGTGTCGGATTGCGATGTACAACAGGGAGATTCGTTCCCCCGACAGATTCTTCCAAACTGAGACGTAGTCCGGCGTTTCCATCAGGAAGCCCAGCTAAGAGTATGAGTATAGTAGAGTATAAACCAATACCAGGATCCACCACCGTCCTGGTATCAAAGTCGCATGTTGGTAAATCTCCCTCCGATCCACAATGGCTAGGACTGTCGGTGATGATGAAGACCTGGGGCAGACTTTGGCAAAGCTGACCTCGGTCCGGGGAATCACAACGGGTTAACCAGCAAATCTTCGATAAATGGTGATTATGCTGGGGCCCGCACAACCAGTGAGGACGGGCCGTTCAAGTATCAAGTGTCGAGATCACTGTTGTGTAATTAGCAAGCATGTTTTGAAAAAGGACATTAGTTTTAAATCCATCGTTTCGATCATTTTCACTTCGATTATTTCCTTATTTTCGACCATCATCATCATTTCGCCATTCCTTTCGATCATTCCTATATGATTGTTACAGAACTGTGCTTCTACACAGGACGCTAAGTCCTGTAACTATGAAAGCAAACATTCACGCCATCAGCACAACACCCGTCCTGATCAAAAAGATCTTACCAGAAGTATGAAATCAGTTTGTTGGCATTTGTTTTATAACGCAATTGATTGTTGTTAGGAAATCTACTCGATGGGGAATCGAACACCACTAAGCTGAGAAAGGAAGCGAAAAGAGAATCTGGGCGCATGCTCAAAGCTTGTGTAATGAACCGTAAAAGTAAACAGGACTCCTGGGGTGGTGAGATCTTTTAGAAGAAGAACGGTTCTGATGACAGATGTGTCCAATCATCCGGTTTAGAGAAGGCTCAACGCTTGTCTGGTAATATACGAACTTCAGTTCGAGCTCAAGCTTCGAAACAAATGAATCGTAGTTCTGTCTGCGAACGGTTCCAGTAAGTATCTATCTATATCATATTTGCCAACTTTACACCAACTTTCGCAACTGTCAATAGTTTTCTAGAACAGGAACATCTGTGAATGCCGGTACGTATGGTGCTAAATCACAGATGAACGTATCACTTGAGGGCGATCCAACTCAAGATGGAATAATTCAAAGTGAGATGTCTTGTTTTCCATTGTTCTGCTTTAACCTCGTGCTTTATGTCTGTTTTCAGATTTCTCAAATATGTCCATTGCTAATGGTGCAACAGGCGTTGTTCCAAAGATGTTATTCGCTTCAAAAGGTCACAAAGGTTCTTACATGCGGAAAGTACGTGCATGGAAACTTGGCGATCAGTGCAACGCCCCCTGGAGTGACGGCCGGGTAAGACAAGTTACTACTCAATGTTTTTGGAACCTAATAATCCAATCCTTTTGTGCTTGTATAATCCTATCTATATGGTATTCCCTTCTGACGGTTTACCCCCTCATCGTGGCTGGGAGGCGTTCCTGAGTGTCGGGCAGAGATGTACAGCGAGGGATTCATCCGCCCAGCAGAGTCTCCTAAGTTGAGAAGAAGTTTGGCGTTTCCATCAGCAAACCTGGCTAAGAGTAAACCAATACCAAGACCCACCACATCCTGGTATCAAACTAGTAGCATGATGACATATCTCTCTCTGATCCACAAGGGCCGCGATTGCTTGTGGTGGTGACGACTTGGGGCAGACCTTGGCCAGGCTGTCCTCGGGACTCTGGGAAAATACAGTAGCTAAGCAATCAAAGCTCGGTAGCAATGTAAATCATGCTGGGACTTGCACAACCAGTGGAGCCAGGTCTTCCAAATGTATAGTATTCTGTTCAGTATATGGTATTTGTTCATTCATTTTCTATAATGCTGAGATGTTTGCAAAATTCCGGACCGCAAGTGTCTGCGGTGGAGAACGGACGCACTATTGCCCTTTCCGGGGAGTAACACGCTCACCACTACACCATGCGGCTTCTTCCTTTCCCATTTCTCTCAACTAGTTCCCTATCTACCAGTGCCATCAGCAATCACCCGTCAACGGGATGGATTGATCTCAGGAGCCCAAATCGGCATAGAACCCAGTTAAGCTGCGGCTGTAGTTGAAATCACAATGTTATACCTTTTTATTTTCTGCCTACTATAATTTCGCGGCAGGGTACTAAGCGAAATACAACCACCTCGGTTTGTTGTTGGGCGCCCCAGATCAATCCCGCTGACGGGTGATTGCTGATGGCAAGTGGTCGATAGAACTAGCTGAGAGACAGGTGAAACGAAGATCCCGCATGGTGTGGTGGTGAATGCGTTACCCCCCGAGAAAGGACAATAGCTCGTTCGTTCCCCACCACATACACCTGTGGTGCGGAGTTTTGCAAATATCTCAGCACTAAAGAAGTTATATTTCGCAGCATACCCTGCCATTAAAAAGAATAGGCAGGAAATAAAAAAGTTAAGATTGTGACTATATCAATTTATTTTCTTGTATGGTTAACTGTACTTTGTTTATTTAGTACTACTCGGCAACTGTTGTGGGTATTGGACCTTCAGGACTGTGTGTTGTTCGATACAATGATTACGGAAATACATGCACAGTTCCACAAGAAGTTCTTTTATCTGGGTGTCCTTAGCACAACTTTCCAGTACTGAAGTACTACTATCATATTATTTTTAGTATAAACTGTTCTGTGTTCTATGTTGTTAAAATGGTTTTAAAATTTTTTAATAGGTGATTTGTATTTATCTCCATGTTGAATCATCGTCAAGTTTTTAAGAACTCGCTGAATGGTTTCGATCTTTTGGAGTCTGCTTAATTCCTGATGTTGTCTGGTAACTGTGAGACTTTGTTCTATACAATTGTATTTATATGGACATTACCTTGAAACGTTTATGCTCAAGAAATATTAAATTCTGTTCTCTTCAATAATCTGGTATGGTGTCCTAAACTTGGTGCTGTTCCCAGCAGTATGATACTGATTCCTGATCCATGGTTTCGATTTCTCTTTATCACTTTATCACCTAATTGGTTTTTCTGTGTTCGAAATGGTCCTGTGTTGCTGTGATATAGTAGGCGGTTTCCGTTCAACTATCATTATTATGGGAACAGAACCCTCCTTTTCAACGGCAGAAGTGGAGTCGTAGTATTTGGACGGATCAAGCAGTAAAGGAACATACGATGTCTAAATTGAGCTGCGCCACGGCTCGAGTCGTTAAAGGTGTTGCGAGGGCGAAACCAACTCGGTTGGTTTTTATGTTTGGAGTTATGGTTAGTGTTCTGGTGATGCTTTGGGGCCACGTCCACTCTGCAGAGCAATATTTCTTGGAAATCCCTTTTGAAGACATTTTATGCGACTTTTTATCCTCTTGTTTTTAAAGGGCAGCTCTCACTCTTACACCAGAAGCTGTGCAACGGGTGCGTGAACTTCTTCAGAAGCAAAAAGGTGCAAAAGCGTTAAAGGTCAGGGTTTTTGATTTGATTCCCTGTAAATGTTAACAACTGATTTTGGAATTCACTTAAAGGTGTAAAAAAGCTTTAAGCTCCCGGCGTCGAGCAATCTCTGAGGGGTGGACCATGCATTCGACTTCATTAAGCATCGGTGATTGAATGCATATTTGGCCTTTCTAATAACTCTCGGTGGCCTACCGATCTATCGAGCCAGTGCTGCTATCCTCCCAGACAAGTCTGGTACCAATTTGCCCATCCCGAAGGGATGGAGGGCTTGGTGAGGCTGGGATGCATGGATTGATCCCATACGTATTGTAGGGCACCTTTGACCACTGCACCAAACGCGCTTTCTGGAATTCACTTTATGTTACCAAGTGTACAGTGCGAGCTGTTTGTCTTTGCATTGTATTATAATATCTGTAGTTAGCTTAATTCAGGATTTCCAGTACTGAGAGTCCGTGCTTTCAGATTGGTGTTCGACAACGAGGTTGCAATGGTCTCACATATACATTAGACTATGCCAAGGAAAAATCAAAGTTTGACGAAGAAGTAGAGCAGGTAGATATTACGTCCAGTGTTTTGCTTATGGCAACTTTTTACATCTTATTTTAGGATGGTGTTCGGATTTGGATAGAGCCAAAGGCTCAACTTGGGCTTTTGGGTACCGAAATGGATTACGTAGCAGATAGACTGAGCTGTGAATTTGTTTTTCGAAATCCAAATATCAAAGGCACCTGCGGCTGTGGGGAATCATTTAGTTTATGAATTTTTCGCAAAAATCATTCACACGCTGCTGTTATTCACCATGCCGGATCTTCCCCAATTGAAGGAATGAGCTATAAGATTAGAAGTAGTTTATGCCGGCTCTGAGTTTTTTGCAGATTTCTCCAACATCTTTGTCCCGTTGTCGAATGTGACACGTGGTGGCACTTCACAACCTCTCTTGAATCCCATAGGTAACTGGGCGTTTGCTGTCGTGAGTTGGTAGTCGTGTGCATATGTGATTTTTTAATAGATTGATGTGTTATGCCTACAGTGTAAGTAAAGATTTGCTGTAATCCTGTTGGACTCTGATTTGAATCTCAAATGTCTTCATATCTTTCTACTTTCTTGAAGCTAAGTTGTTTGTTGTGTCATTGATAGAGCTATACCTTCTTTTATCCCAGAAATGGCTCCGAGTGACGCGTCACGAAGAAATGTGAAGAAAGCGTCGAAAATGCTAAATCCTATAGATAAGCTTAAATGTTTGCCTCCACTTGAAGAGAGGAAGACTATTGATGGGTCAGTTTATTTTTCGATTGTTTTCTTCTGCACATTCGCACCGTTGCTCATTTGTTTTGGACAAAAAATAGTTCTCTTTCATGAGTTATGAGATAAGTTTGGTACTGGGTGGTGACCACAGTGGATTTAGTGGAAGTACTTTCAGAGAGAATGTTTCATTTGAGATGTATTGGGCTACTCATCTTTCCGAGCAACAAGCAGCATGGGTTTTCGATCTCTTCAAAAGAAACATGTTTCATTTGTAAGTTTTCAGTTTGCGATTCTACTTATTTGTATTACTCGTTTTACAGGGTGCGTATAGCGCAGTGGTCGGAGACTCCCTGCAACACATATAGGGTCTATTCCCACGCTCCTGGCGCACCAAGCCTTCCATCTTTCCGGGGTCGGTAAATCGGTACAAGACTTGTCGGAGGGTAGTAGTACTGACTCGATACATTGGTGGGCTGCCGCGGGTCATTAAGGGCCAGATATGCCCTTCAGTCACCTCCAGCGATGTGTAATGAAGTCGAATGCGTGGTGCATTCCTCAGGGATTGACCAACGCCGGGAGCTTTATCCGCTTTTATCTTTTACTTGTTTTACAAATTCGGTGAGGTTACTGTCACGGCTTATTCAGGGTTCTTTACTAAAAATAATCTTTGATTAATATCTCGACATTTTAGCTCATGAGCAGGCCTGATGGTGTATGAAATATCCATTTATTTGACAATGCAAAAAATGCATTTATTTATTTTTTTAGGTACAGTAAATCCACTACCTATCCGTAATAGTTCTTAGAAGACAACTGCCCGAAATTTATTGAAAATGATGAATTTCTTTTCGCATATACACCGTGCTAAAATTTTGTGTAGAGGTTTCACGTTAGGGTGTCCTTCCTTATACAGAACTTTTTCCTCTTCCATGCAACCTTCACAATGAATGCGACCTAAGGCATTATGCATGCGTGGGTAAGGTATTCGTAGTGGTGTTATACAACACGCTTAAGGCTCTGCTTCTCTGCTCTGCCCAACGCTCCAGGCCAGCCAAGCCTCCCATCCTACCGGGGTTAGCAAGTTAGTGCCAAAGTACTAGACTGCCTGGGGAGCTCTGTTAGGTTCACACGACTCAGGCATGCCGTAGAATGTCTATCGTAGAATTGGCTTTCAGATAAGGAGAAGAAAAGCATTCAGTGAAATTCGTAACGAGAACCAAGTGCCTTCAAGCATCATTCAAGGATTGATTAACACTAAACGTTCTGTCCTTTGCGCTTTTATTCTTCATAGTATTTGTCATCTTAGGTGTAGGAACGTAAAGATTGTTAATGTAATAATTCATGTGATTGAGTATGGGCTGGTACAAAAAGTGCCAACTAATTACTTTTTTATTCGTATTGAAGACTTCTGTCTTTGTGCTATTCTTGGCAGTTTAACCACTTTTCCATAGACTCTAAGTGCAGTTAATTAAACCTTAAGAATTCATCTCACTTTCAGAGTCCACTGGAACCACCTATAGCAGCCAATCGTTTTTTTCTTCCTAGATCCTTTAGATACTTTTCCATGTTCCATCTTATTGGCACAACAAAATACGTTCTCAAATCAAGTATTCAAAGAATTCCATTATTTATGATGAATGAAGGTTGGACATTGCTGCCATCCATTCAAATTTCTCAGATTATTCCGATTTGTAGGTGAAAACTGTTACATAATTCGAGTGCTTGTATGTAATGTTAGATGAAAGTTTCTTAGTTAAATAATAAATTAATTGGAAATATTGTCCGACAGGTGTGTCTCTGATTAGTTAACTCTCGCTCCCAAACTTCTGAGGTAATTGTTACTGAATAAAGTCTGTCAGTAACTTTGGCTTTGAGTCGTCAAAGGAACAGTGTTCGAATACGTTTGTTTAGTTATAGTTAATTTTTGAATAGTGTTGTTCCTATAACGATGCTAAGTATTCCTAAAACTTGGACCCCGGGCCTGATCGAACCACGATTACCCTTTCTTGGAGCTCGCGTATTACATACAGCACCACTGAGGCCCTTCCTTTGCGTTTCTGTTAGCTACCTTTTAACACCTAAAGCTGCCATCATCAACCATCCAATCCTCCTGACGCAAAACAAAGGTCTCAGTGGTGCAGTGCGTAGTGCGCGAGTACCGGAAAGAGTAATCGTGGTTGGACCTGGCCCGGGGTCCAAGTTTTGCGAATATCTCAGCGTCGTTTTGGTTGTATTTCAAATCATATCCTCCCATGGGAAATTTTAGTTGGCAGCAAATACAAAAAGTTATTCTTGTTCTTGCTTTCAATTTATAGTGTCGGCAATTTATAAGCATTGTAATTACAAGCACAATTATAATTATATTGTATAATATTATAATAATATATGAGATATTAATAATTATAGCATATAAGCACACTATGAATTATAAGCAAAACTGTTATTTATTTTTGCAACATTTCAGGTACTCAATTTCGCAGTGGGGGTGGGATCAGGAGTCGAAAAAGCAGGAGCTCAGTGCCACTACTGCTCGGTTGGTTTTCTCTCTAGTGGTTTTTGGATGTAGTTGACTGCGGTGGAAATTTTATTTACGCTTAGAGATTAATCTTGTCGCTGATTACTAGTGTATCCCCAGAACTCATTGTTTTTACTTTTTTTTGGCATTGTAGTCCATTCTATGTGCTTTTTTTTCCTTTACAACAAGCCCCAGCGAAGTGTTCTATTTTAGAATATGTATTCTACACAATTTTGCAAATAATCTAATTAGTTATTAGCAGAAATACACGGCAGTCTTTCTACCCTCTTATGCCCTCTTAGTTCTTGTCCTTTTTTGTTCAGTCTTGCTAAACAGTGCTCTGGAAAATGACCGGTGTTATGCATAGGGAGGGGTAACCTGCTTGACGTATGTAACACTTTTTTTCATATATCAGGTATGTAATTAAGCGTTTAGGGGTGCGTGTAGCGCAGTGGTCGGAGGCGCCCAAGGTTCACCAAGTCTTCCAACCCTCCCGGGTCCTCAAATTGATACCAAACTTGTCTGCGAGGATAACAGCACTCACTCAATACATCACTAGGCCATCGCGAGTCATTGTATGGGCCAGATATGCATTCAATCAACTCCAGCGATGTTTAGTGAAGTCGAATGCATAGCTTATCCCTTAGGGAATGATTGATCAATGCCTAGAGTTTTTCCTTTTTATTTTAATAAAGCGTTAGCAATTTCAATTGTCTCCACAATGGAATCTCCTTCTTTTTCCGAAGGTTCACTTTCTAATTGCGTAGAACCGAACCGAAATTATGCAGAAAGTTTTACTGCCCTCATACACAAGTTTGTACCAAGTTTGGTGAATGATAGGCAATAAAATTTTACCCCGGCAATGTGTTGTTTGTATTATATTAGTTCCAGAATAATCGGCGTTAGAATTCTAGTTTAACATAAAGATTATGTCACATTTCATTCTATCTGCTGCTTAGTGCTACTCTGGTTGAGAAGAGGACTGGTGAGTGTAATAAGAAAGAACCGATTTCGAGATAAACTCTGGTTAATAGCACGAGCATTTTGACCGTAATGAGTGCACCACCGTTGTTGCTTATGAACTTCATAAATTTGTTGAATATTACATAACTGTACAATTTCGTTTATATCAGGTTCTTAATAGCAAAAAATGAACGCGGAGAACCTATTGGTTATAGTCACTATCGTTTCGACATGGACCATCATTCTTCTGTTGTTTACTGGTTAGTTTCGTAACCATTCTTTCGTAAATAGACATTACCTTCGTAACTCAAAAGTTCTGTTAAATATTAATCCCAAAGTTAAACTTTGACCTACTATAATTTTTCGTGGCAGGGTATTATGTGAATTACAACCACAACGATGATGAGATATTCGCAAAACTTGGATCCCAGGCCAAATCGACCCACGGTTTCCCTTTCCGGGGACTCGCTCATTACACACTGCACCACATTACACCAAGTTTTGCGAATATCTCATCATCGTTTGGTTATTAATACCAAAGTAGTGGTGAACTTTAGTCTTTTCAACACTAAACGAAACTCTTCTTTAGTTACGAAATTCAAATTGAAGAAAGGTATCAGAAAAAAGGTGTTGGAACTCTGTTAATACAAACACTGGAAACATTAGCTGAAAGGTTTATTGTTTTCGTCAGTTATGTCTTATTTTGATTTTGGACTTTGTCGCAATATTTATTTATGTGTCATCATTAAGTTTATGTGTACCTATTAATTGGTTGTTTATAGGACGGGTATGGAAAAAGTGATGGCTACAGTTTTCGCGTTCAACGAAAAATCTCTGGCTTTTTTCCATAAACTCGGTTATGGGACTGACGTTTCTTGTCCGGATGAAAATCAAGAAAGAGACTACCTTATCCTTAGCAAAAAGGTTTGCTAGCACACTGGATTTTACTATTGTTTTTTTTCTAGATTTCTTCGTCTTCTTAAATCTGTTCTGTAACTGTTATCGTCGATGAGTTTAATACCATGTCTTTCGTTGTTGAAATAACTAAAAATCACTTGGCAACTTAATGCGTAGTTTCTCAGAGCTGCGTGTCTTAGATGCATTATTATACGTTTAAATACTCGTAAGGTGCGCCCTGCATAAAGTCACCACCGACCATAGAGGTTTTGTTAATTGGGACAAGTTTCCGCATACTGTGAGCTAAGTAATAATAACGCAGACTGATTGTACTTTCATCTGGGTACGATCCTTCTGGCTGTACATAGAAGTTTGGAAGATGTCCCTAGTTGAGGTTTCGTTCGTATGTTTTTCTACCTCTTGATATGTTGTACTGCTGGCATGCTTTCATCGTTACATTTTGTTCCTGAGTGTGCAAGTTTCCACTTCGTTAGTTCTGTAGTTAACTCCCATTTCAACAACTTTTTGTGTTTTCTTTGCAATTTCGTTGATTTGTATTACGACATAAAACTGTTTAGATGTTCGGTAGGGTTCATAATAATTTGCTATTCATATCAACACACTCTCCAGCACTGCGTTAATACGATTGAGTGTTCTTATTATTGAAGTGGTCTCTATCGCGCTGTGGAAACGTACTATAGCAGTTTAGAAAGATAACAACACTGACTTGATAAATCGGTAGACCACCACAAGGCATTATATAGGCCATATATGCATTCAACCAACTCCACGAAGTTTCACGAAGTTGAATGCATGGCGCATCCTCCTGGGATTAATCAACGCGGAGCGATTTGCCCATTATCTTTTAGTGATTAGACAAGGTAAATGAGAAGAACAGTACAACGAAGCTCAAAAGGCTTGCACGACTCATAAAAACGCGGTATCCAAGTGTCCATAAGACTCGCCATGTATATTCACAGGTAGCTTGCCGAGACTCTTCCAAGATTGAAATGAGCTTCCTTGACGAACACGAGTCCTAACCTGCTCCCATGCATTTCCGGATCATTTGTTTAGGGGATTTTGGGAGAATCTACATACAGTATAGTCTTCGTATACATAGAAATCCTCCCAACGGTTTACCGCCTCATCAAGGCCGGGAGGTGTTCCTGGGTGTCGGGCTACGATGTGCAACGGGAGCTTATACGCCAGCAGTCTCTCAAGCTGAGAAGGAGTTCGACGTTTCCATCCGAAAGCCAAGCTAAAAGTAACCCAATACCAAGAATCATCATCATCCTGAAATCAAACTAGTCGCGTGGTGGCAAATCTTCCTCTCATCCAAAAGGACGGCGACTGCTTAGGGTAGTAATGACCTGGGAAAGATTTCGGCCAAGCAGACCTTGGGATTCCAGGAAACCACAGTGGCTAAACCAGCAAATGTAAATTCTGGTGACACCCGCACAACCTGTGAAGGGGGGCCATTCAAGCATCACGTATCAAGTGTACACAGATACGCTCACGTAGCGCACGAATGAATACGTTTGTGTAAATGCTGGAAATGTATCAAGTCGCTACAGTAGAAGCACGTAGTCCATCTTTTGGATCCGCCTAGGTCTCCGGCATCTGGAGACGTGCCACTAATCCACGAGAGTAGTTCGACTGGAAATCACTCGATGAGGAAAAACGAAAAGTCGCTAAGGATTACGGTAATATTACGACTAGACATACTTATGCATACATAAGTATTGTAATCGGATTTTCCCCTCACATTTTATGGTTGGATATCATAGATGGAGATTTTTACTTATGTTCTCGTCTGTTTGTTAAATAATCACGCGCATAAAGATTGATCTGTGGGACGAGTTGACGTTCGTGTTTAGCAAAGGTGATGTCAGTATGAAAGAACAATTACACGAACAAAGTTTATGATAATATTTTATTAAATAGTGTATACTTCCCATAAACTTTGAGATATTCTCGTGAAATCTTCATTTCATTTCTCAATTTTCAATATATCTGAAGATGGACATGCTTTGGGATGTTGTGAAGACTTTTATGGTTCTCAAAAAGCTCAATTAGACTTTTGCAATACCTTGCATGTAAAGCGTCTATTTCACGATCAGTTGGATGCTCGACGGGATGTGTTCTGAAAAGCCTATTATAATCGCAGCAGTAATTAATAACAAAGATAATTTTTTGCTCTTTAATGAATTGTTTTTGAAGAGGCAATACGAGGTTGTTAACACATTTTTTATTTCCTATGACTAGTTGAAATTCGATCTTTAGAATCACTACGAAATAGTATCATGACAACAATATTTCTTTTTAGCAACACCATTGCTCTTGATCCTCCAACTGTTTACCTCCTCATCGTGGCTGCTGGGAGGTGTTCTTGTGTGTCGGGCTGCGATATACAGCGGGGAGATTCATCCCATCAATCAGGGTCTCCCAAGGTGAGAAGGAGTCTGGCGTTTGCATCAGGAAACCCAGCTAAGAGTAAACCAATACCAGAGTGAACCATCGTCCTGGTACCAAACTAGTCGCATGATGGTCCCTCTAATCCACAACGGCGACGAGTTCCTGCCTGTGATAGTAACGACCTGGGCAAACTTTAGCTTGGCTGACCTCGGGACTCCATAGAACAACAACGGCTAAACCAGCAAAACTCCGAGAAAAATGGAGAATGTGCTGGGACCCGCACAACCACTGGCGACGGGCCATCCAAGTATCCAAATATTACTCTTGATATTAATTCCATCTGGAAGCTCAGCTATTTATAAATATAAATCTATACAAAAGTAGAGGCCCACAAATCACTCATGGCTCTGTTCTCTTCGGAAAAAAAGAAAAAAAAGCCTTTAGACGGAAATTGCGAAGTCTTTCGTGTTCCTCGAGTTAAGGAAATCCACTGGATGGCTGTAAGGCTCCACAGGAACGAAAACTTCCCTGTTTTCCACTTAGATCACATCCGAAATAACGGGTTACAGGTGACATGTGCGATATTTACTGTCATTCTACTCAACAGTTTACCACTTAGTCGCGGTTGACGGTACTTCTGTGTGTCGAATAGCGATGCACAACAAGGGTTTATTCTTAGCTTTAGTAGTCGAAACTGAGAAGTTCTAAATTTCCATTCGGAAGTCTGGACAAGAGTAATCAACCATGTCAGAACCAGCAACTCGAAGCTATTTTGTCTCCAGAAACAGGAAAGTAGGAAGCACCACTGCAGAAGGATGGTGATTTCTGTGTGCCCTCGAACATGTGGGGTTCGATGGCAAACCTCACGTGTTAGTGAGACAAATAGGAGATTACTTGTATAGGTTACGTGTAGTAAGTCAACAAGCTTTATAAGGTTTCAAATTTTCACTCATATAGTGAACGTTCTTCAACTCGTAAACGATCCTGTCTATCTTATCATCTTATCACACTCTTAATATCGTTGTTCAGTTCATGAAAATGATTTAAGGGTGCCTCCCATCAACCCGACCACTTTTACTCAGCTGCAGTCCAAACAAGAACAAAGTGCATTGGTCAGTAGTACTAAGTAGTTCAATAGAAGAAAGACGCCTTACCTCAATGGTGGTGAGAAGTATAGAGACTATTCCCGATTTCACGGACAATACTCTCTGTCTTATAATGTTACCACACTCTTCATATCAGTGTTTATTCCACGACCGCTTTATAAGGCTGCTAGTTTTTCTCATCACGATTACTTTTGCTCAATTTCCCCCTCCACACAATCCAGCAAGAAGAAACCCCTCATGGCAGACTGGAACAAGACACTCAAATGTATGCTGTTAAAAATTTACTCAATAAATATTATTCTGCTGAACCTGTCAATGCAACTCCAATCATATCTTCAAGTAGGATGCGTTGCAGGAAAGTAAAGCAACTTTTAAACACTATCTTCATAGTGTCATCCCAACGGTTTACCACCTCATAATCGCTGGGAGGTGTTCCAGGGTGTCGGACTGCGATGCACAGAGGGGATTCGCCTCCCGGTAGGGTTTCCCTAGCTGAGAAGGAAGCCGGCGTTTCCATTAGGAAGCCTAGCTGAGAGTAAACCAATACCAGGACCCGCCACCGTTCTAGTATCAAAGTCGCATGGTGGCAAATCTCCCTCTGGTCCACAAGGGCTGTAACTGCCCGTGGTGGTGCGGACCTGGGGCAGACTTTGACCAGGCCCACCACGGGATTCCAGAGAACCACAATGGCTTAACCAGCAAATCTCCGAAAAGTGGTGATTATGCAGGGGTCCGCACAACCAGTGAGTGAGGACGAGCCGTTCAAGTATCAAGTATCTTCGTAGTGTTACTAACTCTGTATTTATAGCCTACTGTAATTTTTCACGATAGGGTATTATGTGAAAAGCAACCACAATGATGATAACATCAATCGTATCATCTCTACGTATAAGAATCTGTCGCCACTAGAGCTTAATGGATCGAAACACACAAGAATTACCTCCAACGAAACCGAGTATCGTAGTATCATAGTGGAAATTAGTGAGATTTGTAGAGACTATAAAAACACCTCTAGGATCCATTAAGGTTTAATTTTGTTTCAAATTCGCTTTTATTTCAATGTGGTTGCATTTCACATAGTTTCCTTATATTCCGTACTTATTTCAAAGAGAGTACGTCTTATTCTAAAACACAACTATCACATTGAGTGATCTCATTTGTGTATAAGATTCAGCACAAAATGGACGTTTCTCCTGACTTATTGCTACGGCTATGAGTCTAAGTGCCTGAGTCTTAATCTGACAACTTTGTGTTAAATGAAGTCTTTGCTGTCAAGGAGGACACTCAGGAAGTGAAATAGGTGAGAAGCAAATGATCTCCCACTTAAACGTAAAATATGAAACCATTTCCTAGCCACGCGATTTCAGTTGCTAACGAGCCGTCTAGACGGGGTACTACCTAGCGCTCGACCCCTTTTCTGTGGGTAGACGTGTCGGTTGAGCTGATGATTGTCCTCGCAGTCGCAGCTACAAGGGGTATCGGTGTGGCGAAGAGTTATTGTTAGGATTTCCCATATCCTCCAAGGACCTTCTCAGATGTGGGCCAAATATCCTAAATTACCTAGGTCGGCTAACTTAGCTGGTCCAGAATCTCGTTGTGCTGTTATCGTATGGTGGCCGAGCGAATGCAGATAATCACCGGTGATCCAGTATTATAAGGAATGTTTATTATGATCATCTGTCACCTGTCACCTGTCGTCGGTTGTCGTTCGTATGAAGCAATGTGCCGGCTAGTATTGATCCACTATATGCTACGAGCACTCTTAACATAAAAATAATTTCTTATGCACCATTTGGTCCGCAAAAGACCATGCCTATGCAATACATTTTCGAAAATTCGCAAATTGCGCCACTCTAGAACCTCTCCTCTGAGTAATAACCCTAATAGTCTCAACCAGTAACTTTGCTCACTTCAGAGGATAGATAAGGATCACTACCGACTTGTCAGACAATTCCTACTGTCTCGTTTTCACCAGGCTGTTGTTGTTCCCAGCTGGCTTATTAGGAGAGCCGACTTTCTAGAATGTTTGTCCTTGTACCCAAATATAAACCGTTTGATAAAGAGATGCTTTTTTACTAATTCAAAAGCATTAATTTCTTGTCGACACAATATCCTGTCCTGGGGCTGTTATTATTGATATGTGTCATCTTTTTTTTTCTCTTTGAATAGTACCTTATTGGTGCTCCAACAACTGTAGTAATGGGTCGACGGTGTGGAAGAATTCCAAAGCTGTGGTTGAGGATACCTCGTCCGCGCATTAATGGAGGAAAGAATCCAAATTTGTTTTTGATCAACAGCTAAAATTAATCGACCTGCGGTAGCAAGTTTGTTTTTCAAAATTATTTATGAGAACCTGAATTTCCCTCATAGATGAGCCTCGAGGACTTTCATGTTGATCGTAGACTTCGTTCTCCCCAAAGCTGTACATTGGCACAAGATCAGCACTGAAATGAAAGAGACATGCGACAGCGTTAATCGTAAGCAAAAATGTTCTAAGTTAAAAGCAAATTGACCCGAAGTGAATTCGAGAATGACAGATGAAAACAGTGCGAGTTCTCATGCCTGGTATCACTAAACTTTATTAATGACGTGAAGGATAATACTGCTGCCGTTATAAAGCTGCCATCGAAAAGTTCGTTTCCACTTGCTAATCTTTTCAATTTTGACCTTTTGAATGAAGGGTTGTTAAACGTAGTTTCTAACACATATCCATACAAATTGAAATAAATCAGGTCAACAAAAAACACACAGAATACCGCAGACGGCACGTGTGGCGTAGTGGTTGGAGGCGCCACTGCGACAGACCCATGTAGTCGATCCCGGTGCCCATGACGCACCAAGTCACCATCCCTTCGAGTCGGTAAATTCGTACCAGACTTGTCTAGGAGAATAGCAGCACTGGCACGATACATCGGTAGGCTACCGCGAGTCATTGCAAAGGCCAAATATGCATTCAATGACCTCTAAATGATACTCAATGGAGTCGAATGCACGGCGCATCCCTCAGGAATTGATCAGCGCCGGGAGGTTTTATTTATCCTTTTACCGACAGATTTTTCGGCTGCATGCAAGGTGTGCTATGTAAAACCGTGAAGATGAATCGGTATCGTCAGTTTTCAACAAAAGGAAAGTTCAGTACTAATGGTCGAGACGCAAGGAATCCATTAGTACACACAATAGCCGAATCTAACCTATCCTTAACGGTATTTTTTTTTACATGTAACAATGTCATATATGAAACAGTGCAGATCCTCTTGCTCTCGATGCTCTCGACTCATGTACTGTTGTATGCTTCATTCGCGAAGGTTGTCGAACTTTTTGCGTGTGGGTTTCGGGGTTGAATTGATTTCAGACATATGATTTCTCACGCAAAATTGTCTTGACCGTTTATTAACAGTTTACTACGAAACAGTTGAAGGCTTAATATAAATTTTGTAGGTGTGGGCAATCTAATCCTTCGATGACCAGCCTAATTTGAAGCATAATCATTTGGGGCTTGCATAATATGTAATTCTTTCAGTCATGGAATGGCTTGGACAAGCGCATCTGAGGCTTTCATTTGGTCTTCGTCCGTCAGCACTAGCAAGTTGACTTCGCTCGCTCGAAGGATACGAACTTAATCATATTTTTTGTATGAAGCTTTTTGTCCTTACTGCGTTGTGTGAAAGGGTATTCAAAAGCAATTTGCCCAGGAATCTCCTAGTTGGCTGGGAATACTTTCGAATAGCTTAACGGGAAGTAAATCTGGCCGGATAAAGACAGGGACTTGTCGTGTAAATCCATTGCGTGTTAGTATAAGCACCAGCTATCGATTGCTCCACTTTAACAAGAATTGTAAAATCGCTACAATCACGTCATAACAGAGACAGAAATAGGCGCCACATACAAGCGTTTCCAACTTCTTGTTGAACTTTCTTCCCACAAAGGAAAATATGGAGATTAGAAATGAAGGCAGACCCGTATTTCAGAGCGTAACGGCAGAATCCTCGTCGAGAAGAGAGGTTCAAATCGTGCCTGCCAGGATGGGTATCCAATGCTTCCGTGGCGCCACCTAGCACTATACCAATAGCTCTACCTATAAAACACATTTAATTTGTTTAAATACAAAGGGTCTTATGAACTATTAAGTAGGACAACTCATCAAAACCACTGTAACGACATAAATATTGCCTTGCTGCCAGAGACTTTATGTAACGTCTGAAAACCATCCTCATTTTCAACACACCTATGAAATAAAAACTAAGAGATCCTACGACGAACAGTGAAATGGATTCAGTAGATTCATATCGTTTTTCTCCTTGAATATATATTTCGCTCATAATCGACTGTAATGAATCTCATTGTAAAATGAAATGTGAAGGCCATTCTACAGACTGCGTTTAGCTTCGATGATCGTTGATAGCGAATTAGTCCTTAATTTAATTAAAAATAACTGTAAGGCACACGGATTCTTCTACATCATATTAAAACCGCCTTTGAAGAGTGTTTCAAAAACTGGTGATATCGCTGAAACGATTTCATACTTTTCCTACGAATATTTGCCTTATCTTCAGTGTTTCTGCTTGCTTCTAGAACCTTTTATTTTGCATCAATATACCAAATCTAGAAGGACATTAGTTTTCTTTCGAAGAGATTAATCAATGTTGGAAGAGATCGATCAGATAATTCCAAAGAACCAAAGGTCTAAGAAGGTTCAGAACACTACAACAGACATTCATTTAAAGACGCACCTTTTCCAGGATTCTCCAAAAGGTATTCGAGTGATTGCCGTGAACATTCACAGCCACCTAAAACATTTTCAAGACTCTCGAATCACAAAATTGCTTTCCATTGTTATATTGGTTCCATGCGCGAAAATTACTAACTGGTAATTCGTCTAACCTTCTATTTGAAACTACGGAATCTAATTGCCTAAAAGTCCAGGTTTTTCTACGTTATCTAAATATTATGTTTTCATACCTCATTAAAACTATGCAATTTAGTTACTGTTTCTCTGTGGTTTATTACCTAACGAATCATAGCAAAGAGCGATGAACAGAATCCAGGTCACGAATACGGCTACTGGCTACTACCAAACCGTAGCGAAAACAGAAATCAGCTAGCAATTAACAAACCAAGATCCACTACCATCCTGGTATCAAACTAGTCGCATGATAGCGAATCTCGCTCTGATCCACAACAGCGGCGAACTAACAAGAAAACACCTGTGGTGGCGATCGGGAGCAGACTTTAGCTGGGCTGACCTCGGGACTCCGGGAACCACTACGGCTAAATCATCAAAATTCCGAAAAAATGGAGATTATGCTGAGGCCCGCACAACCGGTGAGGACAAACCATCCAAGTATCTAAGTAAGTAATTAACACACCACGATACAAAACCAGGAAATTGTGCCCCACCATTAAACGACATTTACAGAAAGGAAATTTTCTCTCGCTACACACCGGTTTGAGAATTCTGGACCCTCGTTTATCATGTGTGAACAATGTATATGAAAATCACACTCAACACAAAGTTCCCAGACAATAGAGAACCAACAAAACGTTTTGTTGCACAAGACAGAAAGCTTTCAAATCTGCGCAACTATCGCTCAGTTTGCCTACTGTTTGTCATTTACAAGCTCTTCAATCAACCTATGCTCATGAATAACAGAACATTAGTTTAAGGACAGCCAAACGAGCTAGTAGGACCGCGACAACATTACTATCGCGTGAGTGTGGAGATCATTTGCCTCATCTTCTTATAATTAAAAAGACCGTCGAACCAATTAAATCAAAAACAACTGCGAAAACTTCGGCAAGTTAGTGTTCCCACTCAAAACGTAACAATCACCAACTGTGCCACAACATCACAACCACAATTTTGTTGTTCTGCAACGAGATCTTCATCGATGTATAGAGGTGTACAAGAAGAAAACGCAACATCGTGAAAACTGGTATTCCATGACATTTTCGATTGTGTCAAAACCAAAGAAGGAAGCCGATCACTGGTGATGTAAACAAAAACGTCCTTGGTAATTATATCGTCCTTATAACATTAAATCTTAGTTGGGCGAAACAAATGAGAGCTTGTTGAAAACTCTGTCTTTCTTTCAATTTCCATAAAACAGCGCTCATGAGAAGTCGATTCGTTCCGTCTCCAAAAGCTTCAGCTATAGCTATGGTTTTGCGCATAGGAAATGCAATATTGTTAATGACTCCAGAGCTGCGCAGGAGAGAGTGAGTGGCTTGAGAAGCATACAAGTGTATCGAGGATGTAGCAACGAGAATAAACACCGTGCTTCTTGTCGAACCTTTGGACTCTGTTGTTCTCACTGTCTTAAAATACGTCTTGAGAAACTGGACAGTATGTAATCAGGACGAAAGCCCACTCAGCGTTATCGAACACGCTATCGGGAGACTGTTTCTGGACTTATCCTATACCACGCATATAAGACTTAGCCGACGATCAAGGATCGCAGGCGCCGCCGTATACATATACGTTAACATGTCGAAAATTAGGTAGGCTGGACATACTTCGTAAAGACAACTGTTTTACAAGAACAGTTGACCATTGAGTTCCATGTGATACCAAGCACACACAAGAAAAGCCATCAAACAGATGGTAAAGCCTCTTCGCTAAGATTCTAGAAGAAAAATATAGTCTTAACTCTTTTATTTACTGCCTTTTTCTGCTTAATGGCAGGGTATATTGTGAAATATAACTCGTATAAAGTGCTGAGATATTTGCAAAACTCCGGACCACAGGTGTATGCAGTGGGGAATGAACACGCGCTGTTGTCCTTACCGGGGAGCAGCGCACTTCACTACTACACCATCCGGGTCGGGTCACAAGCACTTCATACGAAAAATATAGTGTTTCTTTAGTCTGTCAAGCAAATAAAATCCATTGGACAACTCTAGAACGTGGCAGAGAGAAACAAGTTTTCTTGTACCCATTCGAATCACTCGATGATTTTTAAGAGGACAGATGATACGCCAACAGCATGTTTCATCAAGGACAATGAATGCTGTATTCATGAAACTCCTGGTTTTTCTTTTACTATGAATGCAACTGTTTCTGTAATGGCAAAGATTTCAAAGTGAAAGTATGTGGATGTCCCATTTAGAAAAAATGTACCTAGTGCTATGCCCACGTCTCTGCGAAAAGGGAACCAAAATTGTCCGTTAAGTGTGAGGAGCGTAGATTGCAATCCTGGGAACATGTCTGGAAATCCGGAGCCCGACGTCACCAATGCAGTGAACGCTCCTATCGAAAAGACTCCATGAGGATGACAGCTAAAAATCTTATTGAGCGGTGTTAAATACACCACGTAGTAAAAGAACTGAAGTCTCATCAAAAGCTTTCACAAATGGGATTGATTGTAGATCTGTTTTGCCTCTTTTATCCTTTCCACTCATCACTTCCAAACAAAACATCGGAGCTTTAGTCGACAAGTATTCTTCGTCTCAAAATCTTCAGCTGACTGCTATTTGAGAGTTTTGGACTGCAATGGATAGTTCCCACTCGTGCAAAGTGTGGCAGATAGCACAAGAGTAATCTAATTTCTTTACCCATTAGATCATGCATTCAATTTGGAAGACTAAATTTTTCTTTTAGTTTTCTCTTTTTGCGATTTTGATTGTTTTCTCTCTAGTGCAGAAATATTGTAGAACCTTGATAAGGAAGGGGAAAGGGAAAAATTGCCAAGTTCTTCCTTACTTTTTTCTTGTTTCTCCAAAATATTTTAGTTTTTACACAAACAGGCAGTAAAAATAAAACACGTCACAGTAAAAACAAATAATTTTTTCAACCACAAAGATCCAAAGATATTCGCAAAACTTGGACCCTGGGCCAAATCGCACCACGATAGCTACACACTGCACTACGAAGGCCCTTACTTCGTGTTTCTCTCAACTAGTTTTCTACATAACACTGCCATCAGCGACCACCCAGAAATCTTTTCTATTTACATATATAGAGACCAGAACTAAGTAGACTCTAACCAAAAGTGGAGAAAATTCCGACCACTTTAGGAGACAAGTGATTGTGAAAAATAACTTTCTGAACGATGTGCTTTCTTAAATGCTCACAGTCAAGTTGATGTAGTGAAGGTCAAAATCACACATATCTCGCAGGAAATGTTTCACTTCCTTTGATCTGCATCACATATAGCATTTTCTCCTTGCGGAATGTGTTATTTTAGTACATCTCAATGGTGCCATAGAATAGGTGTTGCTGCATGACCATCCTGATTATCTGTTTAGTCCAATTGTTCTCAAAATTCATTTCCTGTCCTCGATGACTTGAGAATTCCAGCTTCGGGAAGCATAGAATAAAATGTTGCAAATCTGCATACCCGATAATGTAGTTGCGATCTGGTGGCAAATCGGCAGTTTTAACGATTCGTAGTGGGAAGTAATCAGCGAAATGAGTCCATATTGGATGGTTCTTGTACCAAGGCTAAAAAATACAACCAACAAATTGAACACAATGCAATGCGCTTGCTATTCCAAGGAAATTATTTAATTTATTTACTAAATGGCAAGGAAATGGTGAGAGCAAATCAATTTTCAATTGGGCACGTGTATTACAGGGGCTACAGATAGAGACACATAATTGGCTCAATCCCGTGCCCCGTGCAAAGCAAGGCCTCCACCGACGTCAGCAAATTGGCACATAACTTGCCTGAGAAGAAAAAAGACTGGCTTGATAACTCTTGCGACAAAGTAAATGAACGTAACTCAAAAGACCGACTTTCTATAAACCTCGGCATAGATAGTTGATATATTTATTTATGTGATCTTATAAACTGATCTTCTTAAGCTGACGCGAGGCTGGTACAGATCTTCGTTGTCGTTGTCGTTGTTTTTGATGTTATTGATCGATGGCTGACGTTTCGGCGACTTCGTCTTCCTCAGAGCCGTGATGTTACGTGTGAAAACACCAAAAACAACAACAACGACAACGAAGATGTGTACCAACCTCGTGTCAGCTTAAGAAGATCAGTTTATAAGATCACATAAATAAATATATCAACTGGCTTAATAGATAGATCGATAGATCACCGCAAATCACTGAATAACCCGAATACGCATTCAATCACCTTTACTATGGTTTGGGCAGTTGAGTGCATGCTATATATTTATCAAAACCAAAGGTTTTTACAACAGTAATAGTAACAATACAGTCCTGCAGCACACACATGACATTTTTTGACGCAGTCCAGGTCCAGTAAACCCCAATTTCTTCGTGTTGAGCAGATTTACACCATATGTGTCTGGGGGAATCTCTTTCTGATCTACAAAGGTTAGCGAATGTACATAGTGAAAATAATTTATTTCGTGCCTATTCTTTTTAATCACACAGAATATTATGTCAAATACAACTACAAGGATGCTGAAATATGAGCGAAACTCACAGTCTTGCTCATATCGCAGAATCTTCCAGGAAGAAAAAGTTCGACAGGCATGCTACGACATCCATGAAGAAATACTCGTCAAGAAGCAGAACGCAAAACTCGAACAATTTCATAGACAACGGGAGCAGTACAATGAACCGAATTAAACAAGCGCTGAGATCCGCATGCTATGCGAAATCGGATCATATTTATAGACAACATTAATACACTAAGGGCACGTGTAGCGCAGTAGTTAGAGGCACCCTGCTCCACACTTGGGATTGTTCCCGCGCCCTAGGCACACTAAGCCACCATCCTTCCAGCCGGGCTCGGCAAATTGCTACCAGATATCTGGGAGGATAGCAGCGATGATGAAATCGTGGTAGGTCATCGGTAAGCCACCGGGAGTCATTATTTAGGTCAGATATGCATTCAATCAACTCTAACGATGGTTAGTAAAGTCGAATGCATGGTGCATCCTTCAGAGATTGATCAACTTCATCTTCTTTCCTTTCTCTTAACACACTGTTTTCTTAATGAGCAAACATGAGGTTGTTAACAGCAAGATTCACGCAACATAATACTGGCTGATATTTCGGCGGTTTCCCTTTCTTCAGGGACTCCAAGAGTCAAATTGACACCCAATACACTTAGCCAAACACTATCATAACCTCAACAGAAAGAACTTAATGCATAGATGTTTATTCGCATTGTGAGAACACCGCGGAAACGTCAGACTACAACCTCAGCTTAACTAGGTTAAATGCCGATTTCTGCTTCCCAGATCATTCCCGTAGACCTATGATTGACGATGACACCGTTAAAATAAAAGGCCGAGAAAAAGCAAAACAGGGACCTCAGTAGTGCAGTGGGTAGGACGTGAGCCCTGGAAAGAGTAGTCGCGGGCTCAAATCTGCATATGGCACAAGTTTTGTATATATCTCAGCATCATTGTGACTGTATCTCGCATGATAGCATGCCGTGAAAGAAATAGTAAGCAGTAAATTAAAAAATAGACATCCTCGAAAATATTTGTAATATCGCCGTCGTCATGAGAACGAAAATCCACTGGGTTGCTGTCTTCAGAGTATTATTTTCATTCGAACTCATTTGTCAATGTTTTTCATCAATAAGCAGACACGAGGTTGTTAATATAGAATTTATTAGAACACAACTGCTGACGTCTCGGCGGTTTCGCCTTCTTCAGAGCCGTTTATTTGTTGTAAGTATTTAAGTTAGTTGGTGGATAGCCGCCGCACAGAGTAATTGTCAGTATAACTGACAGTTATCGACCATGAATTACTCTGTGCGGCGGCTATCCACCAACTAACTTAAATACTTACAACAAATAAACGGCTCTGAAGAAGGCGAAACCGCTGAGACGTCAGCAATTGTGTTCTAATAAATTCTATATTAACAACCTCGTGTCTGCTTATTGATGAAAAACATTGAATTATCAATTAATGCCGAGGTTAACAGAAAGTCGGTCTTGGAAACTCATTTTTACCAGTAAAAAAGATATTATCGCTCCATACAAACCCCGAAAGTTACAAAACCAAGAAGATTACACTTCGACCCTCACATGGAACAGTTATGGCCACCAAATAGATAATGGAAAAAACCATTCACGATTATTTCGAAGATTTCTACAATGGTGACGTGCTGCTGCCCCCAAACGAAATAAAGGACGATGGATATGTCGTACTACCGGTTCCCCCTCCGAAATCTGATATGCTATTTCGTCTCTGAAGAGTCGAACAACACCAAATAGAGCAGAGATAAGATCTGATTACCTGAAGAACCGTCTACCAGTGCTCATAAACACAATGGCTCGGCTCTTCACAAGATACATGTTGAATGCAAGGCTCTCCTTCAACAGAAGACCAGCAGGAACCCGCTACTGTTTAAGAAACGTGACCTCCACGATTTCCACAACTATCGCTCAATCTGCTTGCTGTCTACCATCTACAAACGTTTTATTCGAATCATCCTAAACAGGATTGCAGAACATTGGGCGAAGGACGGTCATGTGAACAAGCAGGGTTTCGAAAAAGACTCAGTACCATGAATAACAAGACATCGAAGTATCAGAAGAGTACGAGAGACTATGGCTAACTTGCCTAACATTCATCAATTTAATCTCAAGTTTTCACTGTGTTGAAATGGAAGCAGCCATAGAAGGCCTACACAGCTAGGGCATCCCTGCTCATTATATAAAAATTCATTGTGCAGTTCATAAAAATTTCACAACGACAATATAACCATTCTATAGTGATATCAACATCGATGTCAAAGGAGGGGTTGGACAAGGCGATAACACCTCGCCAAAATTATTCACCGCCACTCTCGCGAACGTCATGCGAACACCGGAATGCAACAACATGAGAGTGGAAATCGATGGTCAGCAATTACACCATTTTCACTTTGCTGATTACATCGTTCTTATAACACTAACCAATAGTCAAGCGAAGCGAATGTTCGCCGACTTTGATGAAGCCTGTTGAACGATTGGTCATCGAGTAATTCTAAGAAAAACGGTGTTCATGAGAAACGGATTGGTTTCGTATGCCCATTCACGCTCAACAGAATGAGTACCTCCAAATGCTCCAGTTACACCTATCTAGGTAGGGAAATCAGCATGATAACGACTTAACACCAGAGTTAAGCAGAAGGAAACGAGCGGCTTGAGGAGCTTTCAAGAGCATCGAGGATGTTGTTAAAAAAACAAAGAATACCAGACTCCGTGACCACCTTTTCGACTCCACGTTACTTCCTGCCTTAACGTATGTGACAGAGACCTGGTCGTTGGGTAAGCAGGTGAGAGACCATTCAGCGTTATTGAACGCGCAGTCGAAATGACGATGCTAGGTGTATCTCGTATTACTCATGTGAGGAAAGCGATCCGAAGTTCCTGCTTACGTCAAAGATCAAAACCATTGACGCTGTTCTATACACCAAACTATCGAAGACAAGCTTGTCACACACGTAATGCGTACGAACGACAACTGGTGTGCAAGAGCCGCTAGCGACGGGATACCTCGAGATATCAGACATACTTAAAAAAGACCACCGAGATGGTCGGATTCCTTCATGAAAACCATAGCATTTTTCGTTTTACGATGCCCAACGAGTCCCTAGAGCGCGCAGAACCCGCTGAGCTGTTCTTGCACGCTACAGGGAGAAATGGAAGGTTTACTGGCGCTCCACTCCAACCAATAGACTATGAACGGGGCGGCATGTGATTCGCTCTACGGTAGTACAAAAAAAACCGGCGTGGCGCTAACTGACTACTCAGTTCCATCAGTTGATTCGACGAAATATATTTTGGGGAACCAACAAATATAGGTTAGTGCACAGTAGCTGACGTTTCGGGATCTTCGCCTTCTTCAGAGCATGAAAGCATAACACAAATAAGAATTTACTGCTAAGTTTTGTCTGCTGAGGTTATGGAAGTGTTTGGCGGAGTAGACAACATGTCAGTTTGACCTTTGGCTCCAACTATTCGAAGTTCATGGAAACGTCAACTTTTTCTTTGTGAATAATTGTAAAACAACAACCTCTCGTCTACTCATCATGAAGAACAGTGAGTTAATGACCAATGCTGAGGTTAAAAGAAAGTCGGTCTTGGGATTTACTAACATGGGATTTTTGGCACATTCTGAGAATAGCATCTGACACAATGAAGTGAGAAGTAACGTCACGCAGTCAGTTCTTGAAATCCAACCACTACTCTGTTATACAAGAAATATAAGAACACTGACGAACTGTTATCGGATCAATACCAAAACGGTTGTTCACTCTATGCCCTTCAACTACACCGGCAAATGGGACCTACAGGAAAATATTGCGTCATCAAGGCTACTTCTTTCTAGAGTGGGAAAGTTGTTTAATAAGGTAAACATGGTGGTAAGCTAGCAAAGTAACACTTGGCTTTAAATTACATTCGATTCGCCACATTTCTTCTTCAATTCATCCAATACGAGCAATCAATCAATCAACACCAAATATCAAACCAAACCAAATACGATAAAATAGACTACTAATAAAGACAACTAAATTAGAACTACATATTCGGCTTCGATGTTGACTAGCTGTCGCCACAATACTTCCAAAGCACTCAAGCATCGAACTGGTTGTAAAACCCAACTTTTTAACGTGTAGCCTTATTACTGATTACTAAAAGTGCACTCCCTCACCAAATGATTGTCAACTATCGTCTCGGGAGAATGTTTCGTAATTTCCAACATTTACGTAAAGCGGAGAGGTCTCCCCAGCAGGATATCCGAAATTGATCGGTTCAATATTTAAGCAATTGCCAGCGACCACTGCCATTCTGGGAACGTAACAAGTAGCTACAAGCGATGATGACCACGCGGAGGGGCCAGCTAGCACGGCTTTCGAGACTCTCGGGAAAGAAAATCTTACTCAACCAACAATTAGCAATTCGAAGGAATATTAGGTGGAGAGCAGCACGATTCCCATTATCCATGATATGTGGATACTGGTCCTTCTAATATTTAAGTAAAATTATAATCACAGCGATGTCCAGTAGTAACAAATGTCGGTGCTGTTTAAATTACGTGATTATTAACCAAAAGACACAAATATAGCGGCATATGTGACGATGAGCTTGGAAACTGAGGAATAATGCGCGATAGAATAACGAAAACGAACCCAACATCCAGAGCCTCGTCGAGGTCTGTCGAAATCATAGAAAGTCCAAGAGAAGTACAGTATCATCGTCCACCAGAAAGGCGTGTAGAATAATATGTAGAACGGCAGCTTAAAATACAAGAATAAACCTTGATTTTTACAAGAAAAAAATACAGGAATAAACATTGATTTCCATACGGTAAAATTTCTAAAAGTTCACCTGAATATTACAAATGGGAAGATGACGAAAATTTGTTCATAAGCCAACAAAATTAGATTCCTTTCCACAAAAAAATTGCCACGGAGTAACGGTTTGCTTATAAAATTAACGAAGTTATTGAACGTTTATAATGGGCTGTGGAGAGAACTTGTGGCGGTATGTGGCGCAGTGGTCGGAGGCACTCTGGAACATACACATGGGATCGATCCTCGTGCCCGTGGCGCACCAAGCCTTCCATCCCCCCGGGGTCGGCGGCTCAATACATCGGTAGGCCACAGCGAGTCATTGTAAAGGCCATCTCCGAACGATGTTTAGTGAAATCGAATGCATGGCGCATTCCTATGGGATTTATCGATGCCGAGAGCTTTATTCTTCTTATCGAGAGAAGTCATGAAATTCCAAGACTTGAATCGGCATTTGCATTATCATAGGAAGCACAGTGATGAAATTTCTACCCTAAAGTGTGACGATAACTGAAAGCACATGAAAAGCACTTTTAAATCATAACAGCAGGCCTTTCAAAGGAAAAGATATCGGTAAATTGTAAACGCGTTTTTACTACATATTACGAACGAATTATGGACGAATTGAGTTGTATACAACTCATAGGTTACGGTGCTTACGACTCACATCACCTTTTCGGTTGTTTTGTTGGAAGCATTTCACGCTATACGATTTTTTCTTTAATCGATACCTCCCATGCCACACATTTTGTGACAAATGACGCATGAGGAAACCGATTCCCTACATGTTCCAGTTTCCAAAACAAAAAAAGCATTGCTCGGGCTTGGGACGAGTTTGTTCGTCTGAGTCCACAAGTGATTTTTTCGTTTTTGCACCGACACCATTTCAATCTCATTATGAAGAGGGCACGAACATGCTGCGCCTTCTACAAAATACAAACAAAAGTGAGTCCGATAGCGATTCCCGGTTCGCAGCGCTGAAATGGTAATGCGAAGAACTGTTAGTAATGATGAGAGACGAGTGTATCTGACGTCTCACTTTGCAGAACATATAGTTCACTGAAGAGAAGTCCAGAAAGGGCATTCCAACATGAATATCTCAGAAATGACTTTAGCTTGCCGCAAAACACGCAAGAATGCTGATAGAAACTGTAATAATCGGATAAAGGAAACAGAACGATCTACTTCTTCAACCGGTTGTAAAAGCAGCGGCTTTTTTTCTTGTTACGATTTACTTATTTGCCTTCAGCGTTTCCAGAGCATAGTAAGAACGAAATAGGTGGAACTAGTCCCGTCCTCATACGTCGGAGGGTAATATTTAGCAATACTTAGTTTCTCCACAATGCCTTTGCTTAAAACATCGAAGACAAAGTAGGACCTGTGAGACTAAGGTGAGTTTCACATTCCACTATGTGTCAATTCATACCAGCCATTCTTCTTCGATATCATCACTATCATTGCTTTTTTTTAGTAAAAAAAATTTACTTTTTCCTGAATATACTGAAACTAACCCATAAGGACATGATTGGCAGTATAATCCACAAGAAGACGAAATGAATAACAGCAAGCATTTCAATGCATCTTTTTCGTGCCAGGCACACATTTGTCCAGGTGACGATAAACAGACCAGTCGATCGATTGAACATCCTAGAAAAAAATATTGGTACCACAGAATCTGGTCTTTTATAGGCATAACATTTCTACAAAGTCACCCAAAGTATCAGTTTATATTTTTATTTTATGTGAAATCAATACCTCCCAACGGTTTACCGCCTCATCGTGGCTGGGAGGTGTTCCTGGGTGTCGGGCTGCGATGTATAGCGGGGGATTCATTCCCCTCGCAGGGTATCCCAAGCTGATAAGGAGTCCATCGTTTCCACCAAGGAGCCAACCTAAGAGTAAACCAATACCAGGATCCACCCTCGTCCTGGTACCAAACTAGTCCCATGGTGGCAAATCTCCCTCTGATCCACAAGAGCGGCTACTGCCTATTGTGGTGACGACCTAGAGCAAACTTTGGCCAGGCTCACCTCGGGATTCCAAGAAACCACAGTGGCTTAGCCAGAAAAATCTCGAAACATGGAGATTATGCTGGGGCCCGCACAACCAACGAGGACGGGCCATCCAAGGATCCAAGTAAGTTAAATCAATAGGAGAACTGCGCTATTAAGAACATTGGGACATTAAGGCGTTTTCTCAGAATAATTCATCACATCAAAAGCTTTATCGCTTATATGTTGAAGAGTGAATGCCTCATCATTTCACGATGGAGATCTCAACGAAAATTCCAGAAAAGTGAGAAAGTTTTTGCACAAGTTTCGGCTGAAGGAATACGCCTACATTCTTGACGTCCGTTTCCAAATGTTTACGTAGGCTATCCCGCATATTAATGAAGAAATTAGACCAGAAAGTGGAATGAATGGAAATAAGGGAAAATCTGTTGTAGGGAGAAAGGATAACGTATGTATCGACAAAACTAGAGCCAATATGCCGCAGTGGTCTCAGATCGTCTTCGTGTGATCTACCTGGTTTTGTCGAGCTTGTAATGATCTCTTGACACTGACCCTTTTGAAGGCTTGTTTTCTGTTACTTATCTTTTGTATTCTTTTTACTGCTTACAGTTCGGTCATGTTCACATATTAATCAGATTATATATATATATACATATATATATATATATACGGGGCGGGTGGCAGAGTGGTAGTGACGCTTATTGTCACGAGCTCAGTGCTGGTTCGATATCGCACCAAGGTCACCAAGCCTCTCATCCTTCCGGGTCGAGAAATTAATACCGGTCTTGTTTGGAATAAATTCGCTTTCTGCAATCCAAGAAGGAACGCTCTAACCTGGATATCTCAGTTCTCCACGGAGAATCGACTTGGCCAGCATTCATCGACGTTCATGACGAAAGGAAAATCCTCAAGCAACAGACAAAAGCCACACGTGAAAAAGGTGGAAAGCTTTCGTAGATAATGGATGCAAGGAAACGAATCGAATGCATGAACTCCGGGGATCCGCACAGTAGGTGTGAAAGACGAGTCAAGTAAACTATATATAACTACATATATATATGTATATATACATACATATATGTGTATATGTACATATGTATATATATATATATATATTCTCCAGACGGTTTACCGCCTCATCGTGGCTGGGAGGTGTTCTTGGGTGTCGGGTGGTGATGTATAGGGGGGATTCACCTTTCCACTCCGAAGGTGGGAAGGAGTCCGGCGTTTCTGCCAGAAAGTCCAGCTAAGAGTGAACCAATACCGAGATCCACCACTGTCTTGATATCAAACTAGTCGCATGGTGGTAAGTCTTCCTCTGATCCACAAGGGTGGCAACTGCCTGTGGTGGTAACGACCTGAGGCAGACTTTCGCCAGGCTGTCCTCGGGATTCCAGGGAACCACAATAGCTAAACCAGCAAAGCTCCAAAAAAGTGAAAACTATGCTGGAGTCTACACATCGAATGGAGACGGGACATCCAAATACTCAAGTATTACACTTGATACTAATTCCATCTGGAAGCGCAGCTATTTGTATATCTATGCCAGAGCAGAGGTCCACAAATTACTCGCCAAAGAAAGAATCCTTCGTGTTCCTCGAGGTAAGAGAATCCTCTGATTGGCTGTAACGCTTGACACAAACGAAAACTTCACTGTTGTCCACTCAGATTACTTCTTGAATAACAGTTTACAGGTTACATGTACGATATTTATAATTACTCACTCAACGGTTTACTGCTTAATCGCGGTTGGCGGTGTTCCTGTGTGCCCGACAGCGATACACAACCAATTAGCTTTAATAATCCAAACTGACAAGTTCTATATTTCCATTCGGAAACTTAGATAAGAGTTAGCATATACCATGTCAGAACCAGCTACTCGAGTCTACTTCGTCTCCAGAAACAAAAGAAATATGAAGTTCTGTTTGAGAAGTGTTAGTGAGGCAAATAGAGAGTTTCTTTCGAATCCTTGGAGTTCTTATTTCCTCTGAACGGTAGTACATGTCTGGTAATGATTTTTATGGAAGAAGCGAGAACAGTACAAAATGAGACCAGAAATCTTGAAGTCTATTTCCATCTTTAAAGTGCAAAGTGATGGAAAGGAAGCACTTATGTGTCCTGCCATTTAATTAGGGAAGTAAATAAAAGGAGTGGAAGCTGTGACGTTTGGTGTACGAATCTAACCAAAGCTATGAACCAATCGATGACGATCCTACGAAATCCATCTGTCTCAGTTGTGAATTTCTCATCTGTTATGGGAAACCGTCTAGGACAACAGAGAAGATACAATACAGAGGAAGATCAAGCTGAAAGCAGAGAATAGACGACGAACTTTGTTACAAAATATTCACTGACAGGAAGAAAAATCTGAGGAGGTTCTCAAGGCAATTTCTTATGATAACACGATTTTGGAGCGTCTTTATTCGACTAGTAGGCATGCAAACGTTTAGACCGAAGAGTTATATTAGTTGCGTATTTGAAACCACAATGTCTTCTCGGTTTAATGCAGTAAAAAACCAGAAAAACAGAAACAATCATTCAAGATGAAGACGCTTAAAATATGAGCTTCTTTACGAAATGAAGCAAAAATCTCACTTTTGGAATCTGTGTAACCACTGAGAGAGGCTGGCCGCAGATATCTTCATAATTTCTTGGTCAGAGTATAAGCGATCTGAAAACGTAATGGTGTAGAGAAAAGTGTGGGCTTAGACTATGGCTGGTTTCTTAGATTTTTCTGTAGTGATTCCTGTCTTACCTAAATTTTTAGTCAAAGGTTTTTAAGGCATGGGACATAAAGAAGTGGAATTGTGCGTCTAAACGAGTTATCGTCTTCAAGAGCTTTTAGGGAAAAGAAAATATGATTCGTGAACGATATCTAACCAACGATACTGGGTTCTGTGCGAAATCGTCATGGAAAGGGAGGAGTAAATAGAAATCCCAAACTAAAATTTTAACTTAATTAGAGTGGATTTGAACAGCTGAAAACGGCTTCGTAGAAGCGCAACTCGCTAGAAAGTGGTAACGTCGCATTGTCTAACGAATCAGTTGATCGGTTCACCAGACCGCTCAGACATCACAGTGTTCTAATGTATTAAGTGGTGCGATGTATTCCTAAGTTCTTATTCATTAGGACATCGGTAACTAGTTTTCAAGGTTTTTCATCACAAAATGATTGGCGTACGACGTGTTATGTGATTTTCATTCCCGAATGAACAGAGTCACCAACGCATGGTGTTATTGAGTACTGCGTAGTGAACAGTCGAACACCGTAAAGCACTGTTTGTAACATAGAATTTGATGACTCCGACAGTAAGAATTAAGGATCATGCATGCAGCGCAGTGGCTAGAGGTGCCCTACAATACACATTGGTTTACACTGACCACAGGATCGTTCACTCGCAATGGATTTTTAAGCTTTACATCCGTCTAGAGTCGGCGTTGAACGATTTATTCTTTATCTCTTAACAGTAGAAGTAAGGGGCAGGTATAGCGCAAAAATTAAAGGTGGACTGCAGTACAGAAGTAGTCGTTGATTTGATATCAATGTTCACCTTCGGGAGACCAAGCTCTCAGGCGCACCACTGTCGATAAATTGGTACCAGACCCGTCTGGGAATGCATAGAATGCTGTCTATTACAACGGTAGTGCATTCAATCATTTCTAGGATACTTAAGGGAGTCGGATGCATGGTGCATCCCTGAAAAATTGGTCAAGTTCGAATGATTCATCGTCTCATCCTTTTAAAGAATGGAAAATAAAGCTCTCAACGTTGATCAATCTCTGATAGATGCGCTACGTATTCAACTTCATCAAGCATCGTTAGAGGTGATTGAACGCATATCTGGCCTTTACAATGACTCGCGGTGGCCTACCGATGTGTCGAGCCAGTGCTGCTATCTTCCCAGAAAGGTCTGCTACTAATTTGCTAACCCCGGAACAAAGGAAGGCTTGGTGATCCTGGCGCGTGGGATCGAACCCATTTGTATTCCGGGAACCTCTAATCGCTCCTCCATACGCGTCCTTATCATTTTAAAAGTAAAAATGGCGATCTTTTTCGTATTTCCACTGAATATACTTAACTCACTTAAGTGCTTTTCGTTCACATTTGAGAAGGTTTTGCACCACCTATTTAGATCCACGTGCATATAAAGAACTTTTCTCTTGAAAAGTTCTCTATCTATCTAAATAATAGTATTTGAAGTCCAAATAAGGCCGCCTCGCAGTCGCACATAAACACCGCAATGTAACCTTTGTAATCTTCTCGATCAATTATGTTCAGTGTTTCAGGCACAGTAGCGATTCAGGTTTGACTTCAGTAGCATAGCGACGATGGCTTATTCGAAGGAGGCGTAACAGTGGAACAGTTTACTTCTTCGTTGCGAAACAACGAAGCTAATGACGTTTAGTGTTTCAAGCAGTTAGGTACAGTCTATTGAGGTCCAGGATCAACAATCCAGATTAACCGCGGTTGCATACGCACGCGGCTCCCGCAGCCGATATAAGCCAAGTGCCTTCGACGGCGGAGACATGCCATCACTCACCTTAACCCCGATCGGTAACGCGGAAAATCCGCTCCTCACAACCACATCCTCAATCATCCTCAATCACCTCAACTTATTCCTAGTCATACCTATTCATTCTCATTCAATCACATTCATTCACACATTCACATTCATCCTTCAGTAATCAGCAGATTATTGTATCTCGTTTCTCAGCATGTCTACGTTGCGATGTCAGTAGTGGCGGGTGTTTCCAAATGCGTTCTGTTTGCAACGCCATTGGTGGCATGTACCATTACTCCCACAATGTACGCAATGCGTACAATGCCGCTAAGCGGCCAACTTATGTATTCTGTATATATGTATATACAGCGGCTATGTATTCTGCTAAGCCGCTATAGGCTTATCAATTTTGTAGCCATTTATCATACTGGCCCTTACCCTTAGGCAATGGTGGCACCCATCGATGCTCAAAGTTCACGTTGCTGACATAGCGTTATTCACGACCAGCCGCCTGACTGTGTTCCGTAGATGACTCATCATTCACTGTCCATAGCACCGTCAACGCTCATGTAACTTACAGTCCTCATCGATCCACTAAAATGCTCCTCATCGCTATAATGTTGAAATCTTAGCTTGGCCGAAACACTGTCAGTCTGTAACCCTCACCACCTCAGCATACTGTCTCCCTCTCCGCGGCATACAGTCTTTTCCATCCGCCCCCAGCATACTGTTTCCCTCAGCTGCCGCACCGCCGCGGATAGACACGGTGCGGCGCGGCATCGCCTACGGCTAACCGAAGGCTACTTCGTTGTAATCTCATTATTATTGTTAATATTGTATTAATGGTATAATAATATTTGAATGCCATTGCCTCATTGTTAGCCTCACTTCACTATGGGCCTTAATACCTCAGAGCTCTAACTTGTCTCATTCCTCTACTGTTACCTCTCTATCGTTACTATCATGTAACTAGTGTTGTGTTTATGTATTAAATGTTTAATTACCCAAGTTTGAGGCTGGTTGATCAACTACAACAACTAAAACACCCGCGTGGCTAACATTCTACATCAATCTGAACCGCTACACTCCGCCGCTAACCATTTCCTTACAGTGCATGTCATTCAAAAATTTTTCGATAAAAACTCGGAAAAATTGGAAGAAAAAGTTGGCTGTGTGAAAAGGGTTAGAATTTCTTTGCGGTATCAGGGAATCAAATATGGCCTAATTTCTTTGGGGGTAAATGTCTTATTCAGTGATTGTCTAGCTATATTTCACTACTTTCTATCTTCTTCAACTTACGAAATGGTGGATTTTAAAGCCGTTCCTTTTTTCTCTAGGAAAGAGCTATTTTTTCGATTCTAACAGTGTCAGTTATTTGTGTTTGTCAATTGTGGATAATAACAACCTCGTGTCTGTTCATCAAGAATATAGTGAATTACTTGTGTGCGTAGCCTTACTCGGGTTGGATAGCTGAGTGGTTAGTGGTGCGGTCTACCACGAAGCAAGGTCCTGGTTCGAAACCCTCGCAGTCGACGTAGGAAGGCCTTATCCAGCTATCTCCAAAATTGCAAGAATCGACTGGACGAGGATTCTACGACATTCACGGGTGAGGTGAACAAATCCTCAAGCGGCAGCCAAAACAACATGCGAGATTTTTGAAGATCTTTGTTAACAATGAATGAGTGGTACGGAAATGAATCCGACGAGAAGTGCTGGGATCCGCACAGCACACATGATGAAGGGTCATGTATGAATAAAAACTATTAGTAATAGTAATAATAACAATGGTAACAGTGATAATAGTAAAATCAATAATAGAAAAAGGATAAAGCTCTTAGCGTTGATCAATCCATAAGGGATGCGGAACGCATTCGACTTCATTAAATATCGTTGGAGGTGATTGAATGCATATTTGGCCTTTACAATTACTCTCGGTGGCCTATCGATGTATCGAGCCATTGCTACTATCCCACAGACAAGTTTGGTACCAATTAGCCGACTCCGGAAGGATAGAAGGCTTGATCGGCCATGGCTACAGGGATCGATTCCAAGTGTGAATAGTAGGGCGTCTCTGACCATTGCGCCACACGCAAAGTACTAATAATGATAATTTAGTCTGAGTCCAACTCTAATAGTGAACATTCCGTGATTATCTATGGAATTACATGCATTTTGATTTTTATGCCGTTAAAAAGGAAAACATTATTTATAGTAAAACTCAAACATATGCTTTGTACCGCCTCTGCGCGATGCCAACGCAAGAGAAAGTAGAGAACAAAATAAGTCGTACTTTTCTGATCAATGACTCTGAGGAAGATGAAGACGCCGAAAAGTTGTCGAATAAACGTTTGCTAACAACCTCGTGTTAGCTTATCAGTGAAAAACACGCAGGACACACTCAAGAACTTTCCGTTCTTCTTGAGATGAGCACAAAACAGAAGGATGTGGCGTGAATAATAATAGTTTGCCCCGTCCTAGAAGTTGCACATATTGTCTCTTCACCACTTTCGAGATGGTCACTGTTATCAGAAGTTTCTTTGATTGTAGTTCCATTTTCGCAATTTTTCTGTTCAATCGTAACATTGAAATGCGCTGATCATGGATATGAAAACATTTTTTTGCCTGAAAAAACATACATACATATATATATGCATATATGCATACATATACATGCATATACACATACACATACACATCTATATACACATATACACATACACACATACACACCGTGGTAGTTGAGTTGTTTGATTTGACGTTACTGCTCGACATCTCCTACTAAATATAACTTTTCATCCACTATCCAATAATATACAATTTATTGACCATTGATGACGTCACTTTCTTGACCAGTGGTGTATCATAAAGAGAACTAGTGGCAAACTTTCCTGAGAGGATAAAAGCACTTCCTCGTTGGTGGACACCTCCAGGTCACTGCATTGGGCAAGCAAGCATTCATGTTGTATATAAAAGGTGGATAAAGGATTAAGCATTCGACGTTAATCAATCCCTGATGGATGCGCCGTGGAACCCAGTTCATCAAGCGTCGTATATAGGCTTTCTTTGGTCTATGGATGTATCAGATCAGTGCTGCTGCCCTCCTAGACAACCATAGCACCAGTTGCAATTTCTAGAACTTATTAGCAAGACTTTTTTTGGTAGGTCCAGAGTACATTTCATTTAGCCCAAAAATCTTTCATTAGACAGAAAATGGGAAATGAAAGCAAGAATTGATGGTTGTCTTCTTTCTTTCTGTATTCCATTACTAATAAATATTTTATCGATATAATTCTATCCTATACCGTTGACATTCAATAAGTTGTTCAACAACTACAATGGAATACGTAAGATGAAATTCTTCTCATCGATTACTACAAAGAGACATTTGCCATCAAAAGGCGGTTCCTGTTGAAAAAAGGTTAGCCATTTCCCGGAAGGCATTGCTCAGGTGACATCGGAATCTCGTAGAATCCTAACCAAATCAAATTCTTGAAATACGTATGCCTCTGAAGAAGTTGAACATTAGGCGAATTAACCAACCGTATTTTCAGCGGATTTATAGCTCGTCACGTGAGCAAAAATGCTGTGATTTCCTCCAAATCGATAGCACACCCCTAAAAGCGAAGAAACCCATAAACACAGAGGGAAAAAAAAACTTAAAGAAGAATCAAGAAATTCCTCTACCGTAGCCACGTGGTGTGACAGCTCCAAAGCAAGCGCCTATCCAACTTTTCCATACTTCGTCGTCCTCATTAATCTGGTTTGTCACATTCGGTATCTAGGAATCAGAATAATGATCTCAGTTGGGTTGCCCACATTTGCAATAAGTATTTCCTTATGATCAGTCAAAAAAAAACAAGACAGATTTACAAAATTTATGGATGTAAATTTTCTCCTACAATGATAGTAGACCAACATGCGAGGTGGACAACAGCCAAGGTTGGACAATATAATGATCCAGGAATGGACTGGAAATGAACGATCCTTGAGAAAGTAAGTACAGCACGAACAGATGCTTATCTATTCCTTGACCAGTCTGAAACCTCTGCAAACTGTAAGAAAGAGAGACGTGAAAGAGGAAACCTACATCTTCACATTTTGAAGAAGTACTCAACACTCTGCAATCACCCGTCAGCGGGTTTGATCTGGGGGGGCGGGGGGGGGGGGGGGGGGGGGGGGGGGGGGGCAAATCGGCAACGAACCCAGTTAAGCTGAGGTCCGGAGTTTTGTAAGTATTTCAGCATCATTGAAGTTGTATGATGGCAGAGATCGATAGAACTAGCTGAGAGACAAGCGAAATGAAGGACCCGGATGGTGTGGTGGTGAACGCGTTACTCCCCGGAAAGGACAATAGCGCGTTCGTTCCCCACTGCATACACCTGCGGTCCGGAGTTTTGCAAATATCTCAGCATCATTGAAGTTATATTTCGTAATGTATACCCCGCCGTTAAAAAGAGTAGGCAGTAAATAATAAGTTAAATCTCTAATGAGCACTTTATTTGCAATGTCCGGCATCGTTTACCGTCTCGATTCCCGCTTTTTAAATATACTGGTGTAAAACGAAACTTACCTTTCCTAATAAGCGTTGTTTCACTTTCTAAATCTTGCGGCTATACTCTGTGACTGCTCGCTCACTGCAGATAACTATCTAGTTACTTGACACTTCAATGGCCCGTCCTCACTGGTTGTGCGAGCCCCTGCATAATCTCCGTTTTTCGGAGATTTGCTGGTTAAGCCATTGTGGTTCTCTGGATTCCTTAGATCTGCTTGGCCAAAGTCTGCCCCAGGTCTTTACCACCACGGGCACTCGGAGTTCTTGTGGATCAGAGGGAGATTTACCACCATGCGACTTTGATACCAGGACGGTGGTTGGTCCTGGTATTGGTTTACTCATAGCAAGGCTTCCTGATGGAAACGCCGGACTCCTTCTCAGCATGGGAGACCCTGCCAGAGGATGAATCCCCTGCTGTACATCGCAGTCCGGCACCCCAGGAACACCTCCCAGCCTTGATGGGGCGGTAAACCATTGAGAGATAACTTTCAAATCTAGAATTTTGTCAGCTTCTTGCTAAGAGGGATGCTGTTTTACACACGCATAAATAAAAGTAATGGAAAGGCAAAAAGGTAAGAGTTGAGGTCGAACTCATCATTGCCTCCTTATTCCTTTTAGTATGCACAGCACATGCAGCTCGCAATCGCTTGACCTTTTCTTCTTTCTGCAAGTGTAGAAATGAAAAGAATATTGTCCTATTTATAACAATTCTACTTTCACTTCTAATAACACAGGTAATCGGCAGGACTTACTGGAACTCTTTCGTTTAGCATGGAAAGAACGAATTCGCACGATTCATTGGTGACGGTTCGTAGAGTTTCTGTGCGGGAATTCTTATAGAATCGAGCAGACGCCGATTCGTATGTCAAAACAAAGCGCTCTTGATCCTTGAAAAAGACTGGTCTTTATTATTTTCTTCTAAATTTTGCTCTTTGGTTTGCTTTTCCGTCTATTTTTCTTTACTTTTCTTTTTAATGATAGTTATCTTCTAGTCCATTGCTGTCAAAATCGGCTTCTTTCACTGGATTTTTCTTCTTCTACCTAGGGCTAGGAACGTGTTTTTACCCGACATTGACATGGACGTTATTTAATCGTGACAAACATCCAGCATTTAATGTAATGGCAATGAACTCTTTCGAAAACCGGTTGTTCGACAGGCTGACAGTTGATGGACTAAAAGGATTTCAGTGCAATTCGTAACCGAGAAAAATTCAGCATTCGTCTCACACGTGTTCACCAAACAGTTTTAAGGTAGTGTAGGAACCTGGGAAAATATCATGAAATTTCTAACGTTTGCCAAGCGATTTCCAGATATCTTCTACGCTGACGATTTTAAACATACGAGCTTCTGACGTGGGGTCACAACCATTGAAAACACCGGCTCACCCAGTAGTTGGCAAGTTGGATTGCCATCTGCACGAAGGCGTCGGGCGAGACTCCGAATGCTTTGATCAGACCTTTGCCAAATTCCCTGCAACATGACGATTGTAGAAGCTGGAGAACCTCAAATCATGATTGAAAACTGGTTTTGAAGTCCTAAAACATTCAGGACATTAAGGCGCAAAAATAAACCATCCAATGTAATCACTTTTTTTTTTACTGTGTATCGTTTTTTGATGGTAGAGTATGATGTGAAATATAACCACAATGATGCTGAGATATTTGCAAGACTCCGGACCGCAGGTGTCTGTGGTGGAGATTGAACGCGCTATTACCCTTTGAGGGGGTTAACGCGTTTACCGGCACACTGGTGCTATCAGCACCCGTCAACGGGATTGATCTGGGCGAACACATCATACCCTGCCATTAAAAGGGAATAGGCAGTAAATAAAAAGTTATTACATTGTCATTTATATTATTGTAGCGGTGAAGCTTTTAGCTCCCGTAAAGGGTATTAGCGTGTTTGATCTCCACACACTGCAGTCACCTGCGGCACGGTGTTTTGCAAATACCTAAGCATCGTTGTGGTTATATTTCAGAAAATTAATAGCTCATCTAATAGAAGTTGTAGAGGCCATCATCCGTGGAAAGCTGTTCTGGACATTCTATAATTTACAAAAAAACCTTCAGACGATCAATAATTTAACTGATTGACTGTTCTTTCTTTTCAAATCGCTATTGTGGATGTTAAATCGTGTAATCGAAAGAGTGACCTGGAATTAGAGATCGGCACCAACGGACATAACCATTATAATCAAACGAACTGCGTATTTCTAAGATAGGACTCAAAAGTTAGAGATAAAATTCAGCGCATCATCATCGGTTCAATGATTCTGATAGGTCATTTCATTACGATATGATTTATCTCCCAGTAGTCTCATCCGGCACAGAAATATTCCTGTTGTCAGTTACCTGAATACCATCGCCGCCATGTGCACATCATCGCGTAACTTTGTATATTCCGAATAACTGCGCTCAATTTCTACAGCCATCTAAAAATGAGTGCGATAAGATTAAAGGCAGACGATTTTAATTCTACCGTATTAGATAAATAAGTGCTGGAATATTTAGCCCGCTCATGCCATTCATACCGTATGTTTAACCACTTCGCGTCAGGGCTGGTATTAAGCCAACTGGCGGTAATTCCTCGGCCACTAGAACGTTTTAGGAGTTCAGAACTATATTGGCTTGTAGAAAAGAGACTTTGCTCTATCGCATTCATCGTTTAGACATGGTTTCCAAGGAAAATGATAACGAATCCAGGTTTCTGGAATTTTAAGCGAGATGGCGGCAGCTGCAAACGCAAACAATGCATTGAGGAACACCTGATGTCATACTGAACGGAATTGCGTTTGTTAATTTACTCTCGTGTTCGAAATAGGAGCTTCGAAACAAAAGAGGTGTAGAATTATGCTTCATCGGTTGTAGTAAATGAACATTTCACAAAAGAAAAGTCTTATTTCTTATGCAGAGAACTGTGGATTCTAAGTCTTTCTCATCGTATGACTAATATAAAGCTCACGTCGTCGAATAAGCGCTAAGCGTGCATGAAGTGGAAAGACTAAAGATGCCGTTGTTACAATGCACATGTGGTCCTTGGTTCGATCTCGCGTCCTGGGCTAGCCAAACACTCCACATTTCTAGGCCGACGGATTGCTAACAAACTTGGATGAAAAAATCAACCTCTGTTACGATGATTAATGCTGTCCACGGCACATAGTACATCCTTAGGAAACTGATCAACGTCAAACGTCTTATCTTTTTATTTTATCGTTAACATTCCAATAAGTGCTTAGTTGGTCTGCCATATCAAGCTGTATGGTTCCATTGTTGAAAAAATCCAGAGATTAAAGTTCTGCCAACTTAAAAATGCATAATGCCAATGTTGACAAATATACAATTAATGCATTTTCATACCTCCGAACTAACATCAATAGGCAAACGAACAGCGAGTTTAAGTCCTTGGTCGGACTCGGTTAGCTTTTCAATATTCCGCTGCTCTTCCAGAGAAGGAATCCTGCGTATGAACTCGAGAGATAAAAGAACTTCAAGCAATATCATCAATTCAATGAGTTGTACTGGTTCAAGACTGCGAGCATCACGACGACGCTCGGTTGTGTCCAGCCGCTGGCGATGCGGCTGACCGACACACCGATCGTTCCGCCAAGTGAGTAATCGCAGCGAAAAGTAGTCTTATTCAATCATATACAGAATGCAATCACAGAACTCGAAGTAGTGGTTTTTCCACCATAACATCTATACCAACTCTGTCAGGAGCTCGTTTGCCGTGAAATTCTCCATTATATGGTCGAACTCTGCGCCATCACCAATTGAGTGTTCTACTGTCCCACCAAACTGTGAAAAAACAAACATTATAAGAAATACCAAAATAAAAAGTGGTAGTGAATAAATGTACGGTTAATCTTAAAGTTCTGAGAATAGGGAAAGAAAACGCGACAATAATTCGTTCCGAGATTTGTTGAGTTGTGAACAGGTTTGAGAAGAGTTAAAGACGGCTTATAGCTTAGCTTGCACAATGATTTCCATCTCATCAGTGCCCTCACACACTGGTGCAATCAATGCTTGTATATTTCCCTTTTTGTGCTCCGTGTTCACATGTTATGCAGATCTCAGAGCTCCTGTTCGTTACGGTGTCTTAGAAACATCACTCATCAAAGTGACGCTAACTAGTGATTTGAGCCCGAGACAGTTGTGATAAGACGTTCACAAGTTCAACACAGACAATTGCAAGTTCTTGTGAATCGGATGGATCTGATGACGCCCTGCGGAACTAAGATTTTTCAAGGCTATAGCAATTCTTGTGGCAACAAAGATTGATGCCATAAATCGGTCAATGGGATGACGATGATTTGTTAGACCTCGCTTCAGCAGTCATCAGTTCAAGACGAAAGTTAGCGATTTCTGACCTATGAACAAACTTTTTATGGGAAATTACTGTAATATGAGTCTCAACATTTGAAGATGAGGCCGGTCGTTTTTGATTTACCACATTCGCTCTTATCCGAATGTCCGTATTGGAGTAACAACATCACCCAAAATCTCATAGGGCAATGGGAAGTTATCATTGAAGTAATTTTAACACCAGACAAGATTTCAGCCACCTTATTTCAAGCTGGGGCCTACCTGGAGAAAATTAGAAATTTATCTTGCAACAACCATTACATTCTACTTTCAAACACAATGAATGAAGCTAAACTAAATGATAGAGATGGATTCCATCAGCTGAAAAATTTGTAAACACCTTAAAGAGGATTAAGGGAAGGTCTTTAAGGTCGACCACCACTATAAATATTGAAACAAACCGAAAAGTTTTGGTCTCGGAGAATATCTTGTCATCATTGTCCTCGTGAACACCTATATAATGGAAAATGGCTGAGCGATCGTAGTACGAAAAAAAACGGCAATAATCGATGTATAAATGGTATGGAATGGAGACACAATGTATCGATGTAATTCAGTGTTCTCAGTTTTCGAAGTCCAAATTCATAATCTGGATCGAATACAATGAAGAGCCAGTTGATAATATAGTTTGTAATGGCCGGAAATGAGGGAAGATATGACTGCACAGCGGATCACTTGTGTAAATACTGGTTAATACCTCGAGGAACAACGAGGCAAAAACACGAAGCGAACGTGGGATCATATTTTTGGTAGACTGCAGAGTGTACTTATTCGAAAATTCATAAGAATTCTTAGTTAATACTAACGTCCTCCACTATTTCAGTACTGTACCATGGTCATTCGATTGCTGGTGAATAGTGAAATCCGTAGCTCCGATACAACCGCAATATTCCAGCACCTTACTCGCCACTCTTATCATTCTACTATCATGCGTATATTATCATCGAGGTAAGTTCATCGATCATCAAGGGGTTTTAAATGATAAATTTACTCGTAAGTTCTACTCCGCGAAATAATCCGAAGGTCTGGAAGAAATGAGCACGCCATTTTAACCAAGGTGAACTCTTCTAAAGGGGAAGCGAAAGGTGTTCTTTATAACGTCCTTACGTATCCATACTCATGTAAATTATCGTACTCCTCAGAGCTAAGTACTAGAAATAGTTACCAATTAACGTAACTATGGTGAACTCACTCGTCCATTTTTTGAAACGACATAATTCAGCGACTTATCCGCCCAGCGATCTATTCCGTTCCCGGTTAGCATATTTCGAAGGAAATGTGATATTTTGTCAGGATTCTCCTGAATCATCATTGTCTTAAAAGGCTGCGAATTCTACCAAAGCAAAAACGCATTAGGTGATATAAATCCTCGTGGAAAATAAGATGCATTAGACAGTATCACCATGAGGTGCAGAGGAAAATTACAATCGTTATACTATTACCAGAAAGGGTAGAGCAGTGGTTAGAGATGTCGTACAGTTAGCAGAGGATCGTGGCTGGATCATAATCCTGCAGTTAAACAAGACTCGCATTCATCCGGCGTCGGCGAATTGGTACTAGGCTTCTCTGAGAGAATTAGAACACCGGGCAGTCCACTAACGAGCCACCTCAAGTCGCTGCGTAGATCAAATATGTGGTTAGTCATCACAATGCTACCTACTAAGGTAGAATGCACTGCGCCTTCTTAAGGGATTGATTAACAGCGAACTTTTTTTGCCTAAGCATAGCAGAATACTTTTTTGTGTGATCAATGAGGAGTGAGAGTGATAATAAAGCAATTGTTGCTAACGACGTCGAGTACTGAAGTAACTAGTGCGAATTTAAGGATAAGGGATAAAGCTCGCGGCTTTGATCAATCCCTGAGGGATACGTCATGCATTCGACTTTAGTATCGTTGGAGGTGATTGAATGCATACCTGGCCTTTACAACGACTCGCGGTGGCCTACCGATGTATCGAGCCAGTGCTGCTATCCTCCCAGACAAGTCTGGTACCAATTCACCAACCCCGAAGGGACAGAAGGTTTGGTGGGCCATGGGCGTGGAGATTGATTCCACGTGTGTCGCAGTGGCGCCTCGAACTACTGCGCCACACCGTGCTCTGTGAATTTAGGAGGTCTAATGTCACAGTGATTAAGAAGGAAAACCAGCGTTTTCTTTGTTTGAATTCTGTTTCGACGTCCATCTACAACAAGAAAACGCGCAATATCAAGACCATAAATGTAGGGCTAACATGAAAATCTTTAAGATTTTCCATTATATGTAAGCAACCAAGCCATCATGCAACGATCAGACAGTCGACGGATCTGAAGAGTGGTAGACTTAATCTTGACAGAAACGCTTCTCTGTTAAATAATACGATTGATTGACATTCAGGAATGAAAAGACTATGTAATCCTGCAGTTAAACACTACTAAATTTGAAGAACAAGTGAAAACTTCGATTGGGCCAGCCAACGCAAAAAGAAGCAGCATCGAATATCAAGGGAACGAACGTTAGTAGTCCGTAATCGAATTTTCAATCAGATTTATCACGTGTTCACTCTCTGTGGCGGAAGGCCCGCCATGATTTAAACTTCGAAATCAGGTCTCACATCATCGTAACCATACTAGGAGGAGTCAAAGGTAATTATGAAAGCGGCCGACTCGATCTGACGCAACGTCACGGCGTTCACCGGGTGTTGCACGAAGAATTTCAATCTATTGTGAGCCCATCGGTCACTAAAAAAAAACAAAAACACGCAGATCTCACTAAAATTTTTTTCATTGAGTTTTTCCATCTTTTTCCAGTCGTTTAGTTACGCGATTTAAAGAAATACAGTAAAACGAAATTGTTTTGCGGTTTTCCCTTTCGAAGAATATTGCATTCGCGGATAGACGCGGTGCGGCGCGGCATCGCCTACGGCTAACCGAAGGCTACTTCGTTGTAATCTCATTATTATTGTTAATATTGTATTAATGGTATAATAATATTTGAATGCCATTGCCTCATTGTTAGCCTCACTTCACTATGGGCCTTAATACCTCAGAGCTCTAACTTGTCTCATTCCTCTACTGTTACCTCTCTATCGTTACTATCATGTAACTAGTGTTGTGTTTATGTATTAAATGTTTAATTACCCAAGTTTGAGGCTGGTTGATCAACTACAACAACTAAAACACCCGCGTGGCTAACATTCTACATCAATCTGAACCGCTACACTCCGCCGCTAACCATTTCCTTACAGTGCATGTCATTCAAAAATTTTTCGATAAAAACTCGGAAAAATTGGAAGAAAAAGTTGGCTGTGTGAAAAGGGTTAGAATTTCTTTGCGGTATCAGGGAATCAAATATGGCCTAATTTCTTTGGGGGTAAATGTCTTATTCAGTGATTGTCTAGCTATATTTCACTACTTTCTATCTTCTTCAACTTACGAAATGGTGGATTTTAAAGCCGTTCCTTTTTTCTCTAGGAAAGAGCTATTTTTTCGATTCTAACAGTGTCAGTTATTTGTGTTTGTCAATTGTGGATAATAACAACCTCGTGTCTGTTCATCAAGAATATAGTGAATTACTTGTGTGCGTAGCCTTACTCGGGTTGGATAGCTGAGTGGTTAGTGGTGCGGTCTACCACGAAGCAAGGTCCTGGTTCGAAACCCTCGCAGTCGACGTAGGAAGGCCTTATCCAGCTATCTCCAAAATTGCAAGAATCGACTGGACGAGGATTCTACGACATTCACGGGTGAGGTGAACAAATCCTCAAGCGGCAGCCAAAACAACATGCGAGATTTTTGAAGATCTTTGTTAACAATGAATGAGTGGTACGGAAATGAATCCGACGAGAAGTGCTGGGATCCGCACAGCACACATGATGAAGGGTCATGTATGAATAAAAACTATTAGTAATAGTAATAATAACAATGGTAACAGTGATAATAGTAAAATCAATAATAGAAAAAGGATAAAGCTCTTAGCGTTGATCAATCCATAAGGGATGCGGAACGCATTCGACTTCATTAAATATCGTTGGAGGTGATTGAATGCATATTTGGCCTTTACAATTACTCTCGGTGGCCTATCGATGTATCGAGCCATTGCTACTATCCCACAGACAAGTTTGGTACCAATTAGCCGACTCCGGAAGGATAGAAGGCTTGATCGGCCATGGCTACAGGGATCGATTCCAAGTGTGAATAGTAGGGCGCCTCTGACCATTGCGCCACACGCAAAGCACTTGGCATCAACGCCGAGAGCTTTATCCTTTATCCTTTTTTTAGAGCAGTTGAGTGCTTGAGAACCTAACAGACTTGTATATGAAGCCAGTACGGTATGGAAACATGAACTTTCACAAAGTTTGACTCTCGCTTTGAAATCTGAGTTTTCTAGATTTCAAAGGTATTTTTACATAATGTTTTTACAACTAAGTCTCAAAGATTTGTACACACCATTGAGCCCTGCTAGGCGAAATGCATCTCGTTTAATCGATTCTCTTTTCGAAATACGAGCATTGGCGAAAAGTAAGATTCATAATATGTTTGGGATCGGAGGCATGAGAATTTCATATTAGTTGAATAAAAAGTTCTCATTGGTGCTAAAAGGTGTGCCCGTTCTAGTTGCCTTTATTTCAATGAGTAAAGTCCATTATTAATTGAGAAATGGTTGCCCAAGGTCAAATGACTCATTTTTACAAAGTCATAAGCCGAATATGGCTCATATCGTCCCATGCTTAAAATTTACCGCGAGTCAGCCGTGAGAGCTGCAACCTTTCTTGCCGATCCTTGAGCTTTCTCTCCACGGGACAGCATTTCAGTGTAGATTCTAAATTTACAATTCTTAGAATCTTATAGGCGTAGTTAAAAATATTGAGCTCACTTCGCCAACTGATTAATAGAGTAAATACGATTCTCCTCGTCGCATAACATGACTTTGTAGAAGCGCCCATCAACGATGGCAACGATGTGTTTCGAAATTCCTCAACAAGTATCAGATCTGAACGTTGCTGTTCTATCTACTTAGAAATCAATGAGATTCCACCGTACCGTAATTCATCAGTTTATCTATTCTCTCGCCAGGAATGCGGCATGTACTGTAGAGCTTATCATAGTGATTTGAGCAAACGAGACCATTGCCGAGCTGAAGAAATGAGGAGTGAATGGATCAAAAATCAAAACGGAAATCCGTGGAAACTTATTTTTATTCCAAGGCAGAAAACTTGGTGTTAAAACTTACGGTAGGATGAACTTGTGAGACATCTTCCAACTACATACTGGCAGTAGAACTCAGCTTCGCAGGAAGTTAATACCAGATTTGTAATTCCATTTTTTTGTATGTGTTTTAGCAGCAGTTTTTTTTTTCCGAATGCTGTACTATCATTGAGTTTTAAAGGAATTACTCTCCGATTTCCACCGGTGACTCAAAGTGGAATATCGCAGCTCAGAATAAACTTTATTAATCGAAGCGAAAACTACTTGAATCTTCACGTTTCTTTTGTTTCAGCGAAAAACTGGGAACATATTCGCTCATGCCGATTGCATGAACGTCTGCAGACGTCTGGAGATGATGAACCGCGCTTGAAGGCAGTTTCCGCATTTCCTTTCTCTCGCAGCAGAAGTTCTCGAGGTGTCTAGTGGATAGGCGAGAGCTCTGACGCGCGTGCTCGATTAGGCAGGCTGTCGTAGCCCTCACAACCTTCACAGTGTCCGTAGTAAGGCGTGTGACTACGGGTTATCGCTGACGATTGATCTGTTCTTGTTCACCAATGCATGGCGCAGTCGTTGAAGTTTCCGGTGTCTCGTCGATTTGTTGCACGTACTACTCCGCCGCAATCTTCTCAAGGAAGCGTAATAGATGAAAACAGGTGTAGACCACCAAACGGTCACTATGATCTTCCTTTGGTGCAATCTCGGTCTTGCGAAGTGAAGTGGAGTTTCATCGCGGTCCACCAGTGAATGTTCGTCTCCTTTTATCACAGAAAATTCACTTCTAGTCTCACGGCACAATACGGGTGAGAAATTGGTAATTTTCGTTGCGCAGAAGGAGCGTCGACGATGCTTCAAAACGATGATTTCCTTGATTCTTCTTCAATTCTTACAACAGCCGTTTGTCGATCTTCTTCGAAGTTTTAACCTTTTTAGATGCTCCAATACAGTTGAAACACTTACGTCGAGTTTTCTACAGGTTGCTGAACAGTTCTGCGTATATTTACTGCCATCAATGCACGATCATCATTAACAGAAAGATGTCCACGACCTCTCTCATCTTCAAGGTGGAATTCGCCAGGACGAACTTTTTGAAACCAACGTCGCATTGTACGTTCGCTAAACTTTCTTGGCCCCATATCTCATGAAATCTTTCAGGCCGTTCACGCTATGTGCTCTCGAGTTTTATCTCACTGAAGTATGATTTCTCGAAGTAGATTTCTTTCGGACTTCTCTATTTGTAACCCTTAAAGTCCGTCGAAAATTCAAGTTACAGTGCTACTACCGATTCGAACTTTTAAAATGATTTTTTAATGAAAAAATACTTGCAAAACGTGGACCCTAGGCCAGATCGATTACTCTTTCCGGCAGTTCACGTGGTAGCCACTGCACCCATTGAGACCCTCGCTTTGCTTTTCTCTTCAAAACATATCAAAGAAAAACAAATGTACAAAGCGTCAGTCAATTTTCGAACTATTGATGATGCATAATGATGATGATGTTTTCGCCCCGCCTAAAACTGAACTAGAATTTCCTCTCGCGATGTAACTCTTCACATAGAAAGCTAAAATAGAGTTCTCAGCGTTGATCAATCCCTGAGGGATGCGCCATGCATTCGACTTCATTGAGTATCGTTTGAGGTGATTGGATGCATAGCTGTACAATGACTCGCGGTGGCCTACCGATATATCGAGCCAATGCTGCCATCCTCCCAGATAAGTCTAGTACCAATTTGCCGACCCCGGAGGGATGGAGGACTTGGTGGGCCATAGGCGCGGAGATCGATTCCGCACGTGTGTCGCAGTGGCGTCTCCAACCGCGCGGCCATGGGAAAACTTTTCACATACTAATTATTAATTACATGTTTTCACTAATGTATTATGAAATATGTACCAGCACTGTAGTATAAGAAATTTGATGCAGTGGCGAGAAATTTGACCTCACCTTCGCTTTGTTTAAATATAGTTTGTTCCATACTTTCTTTAGATTAGGAAACAAGAAAAAAGCCATTCACCGGCTTGACAGCTTGCCTATCGATGGCTAACTGCGACATGCACTCGTAGTAGGAGATGTGAGCCGCCATGAACGCCTCGGTCATCCGGCGGTTGGCGGGCACATTCAGGAGATCCGCGTGAGCGACGCTGCTGTGCACCAACAACGGACATCTGCGAACAAAACAAGGTAACTGCTGCAGAACTGTTTTCGAGAAGCGACAGATACAATTACTTTTCTATGTTTTTTATCCTCGCTTAGTGTCACGTCAGTCCTACATTTAACTAAAATGATGAGAAATTTAAAACAAGTATTGGTGCATTGATTAACGAAAAGAGGGTTTTTTCGGACAACTTTAGTATTGACTTGTCTAATCCGAAATAATAAATGGTTGGTACGTTTGGGGCTCAAACCATTGAGTACGATGGGCTATTCGATACGGTGAATTTATGTACCTGCCTTTTATGGTCGTGATTACGACACGGACGAAAACGCCAATTAAGAACTTCAATAGGCCAAAAATCGATAATCCAATGTTTCAGTGCCCAAGTTGATATCTAGGTACTTGATTGCACAAAGACTAAAGGAACGGCAAGGTCTTTGGGAAATACAAAAACCATTTATAAAGTAAATGTCGGGATCTAGAACATTTACAAATCAGAGCACAGTCTAAAAGAAATAACTTGCAGTCGTGGAAACATTTGAAAACTAGGAAAGGCTATACAGTAGTACTAACAATTAATCAGAAGATTTCCCTGGCTCCACACAAACCTTCTATAGAGGTAAGCGTATTTCTCCCACAAGGGAGTGATATAATTGTCTGAGGTCATGGACATGATCCAAGCGCACTTTTGTAAACGGCGACCTTCATTTTCCAAAAACGACTGAGCTTGTTCTTTTAACACCTCAAGTTGATCCTATAAAGTTTACAAGTTAGTGAAGAAAATATTTTTACGACTGACCAGTACGTTAGGTTGTAAAAATGAAACTCACTGGAAAAGGGCAACAGAAACACGTTGCAAATCGAACCAACCTTTCGTGAAACCATATCAAAGAAACTAAGCTCCTGATACAATATATTAGATTGGCATTATTACACTTAATATTTTATGCCTAAATGGCTCGTCTTCTTGAAGAGTCATTCAGACTCCAGCACTCAGTTGACTGGCGTGTTTTTTACTCAAAAATTTCTTTCTAGGAGTTCTGAAAAGCTTTTGCCGCAACACTCCCACCGAAATCGTCAACAGTGAGCGTTAGCACTGGGGTTAAGATAGAACTTTAACTTCGAGGACTGATTTCTTCCAACGCAGTGGCGGTTTATGGTATTTGTCTGCCTAAATCTGAACTACTGAGTGGTTAGTTGACGTTGTCAGTTTCGGTGAACCTGGAGACGAAGAATAAATATGCGGCTACACATCGCAGCAATACAACGAGAAACACTACTAGTCACGATGTGTAAAATCATAGCGAAGAATATTATTCACTTATATCATCAGCCTGTTGCGCGTGTAGCGCAATGGTTGCAGATGACCTGCGGTTCACTGAACCGGTCACTGGTTCGGTCCTAAGACCGAGATTCACTAAGCCTCCCATCTCTGCTCAGGTAAACATTGTTATCAGACTTCTCTGAAAGTGATGGCACATCTCTCACGGATTGATGAACTCAGAACACTCTATCCTTTATATTTTATCATCTGCTTTTCGTAATAAATTGATTCTAACGGCTGTCAGGACTACCACATCATTAACGTCGCATGGCATAACGGGCTAGTCAGTTCTGCTCGCTCAACGAACACGCATGGTTTATGCTTTAACCCAAGATCTTCGAGAAGAGGTGCAACCATGAGATTGGTGGCCTATCTAATGTACTCGTGATATCTCATAGGACCCAGTTGCTAAAGTTTGTACTTCACCCACTTTGGGTTAACTGTTCTAATAGCTGCAGAAAACAAATAGCTTTGGACTATTTCTTTTCATGCACTCTACCTTTCTGAGGATGTTTTTAACTGAGTCGAGGTACCTGAAAACAGTTTCCTCTAGATTCGGTACAGTAGGACTGGGCAGAAGATTTTCATTCGACTTGAGAATTGGAGGAGAAATCAACAGCAACAGTTTATGACAAATCTGAAACGAACTTGAAGTTCGGAAAAGTCGGAAAATAAATGGGGATGTACACTGAGAAACATGCTGGAGTGACGTACATGCCAGACTTTAGTGGCCAATGAGGGCTTTTTTGGATCCTCGAACAAGTACCTTTTGTAAGAGAAGTAGAAGCAGCTTAGGAACTGTCTCAATAAAAACACAGGAATATACGCAGTGACGATAGAAATTACACATAACTTCGTGCACTGAAATCGTGAAGATGACATACTGATATAGCTTATTTCTATTCCTAACTGATTACTGTTCCCGCTGGGGTAACAAGTTATGACTGTTTAAAGCCCCGCTATGGAAATTTACATGGCGAGGATCGTGCTAAGTGGTGTTCACTGAGTAGATAAACAACCTAGTGAAAAGATATGGAATGGGCAAACCGCATTGCCCTATTTTATCGAGGTGAAATCGAAACCTTTTTGGAACATCATACCGCAAATTCTGTTTCAATTTGTGTGAAAAAGAAATACTTAGAAAAGACGGGAAAAGTTGGAAAAAAAACCTCAATAGATCTGCTCCGAAAAACAGGTAGAAAACGAAACAACGGGGCAGGTGAGATCCTTATTTGTAGAGCACCCATTGAAGTGACTCCAATGGTAAAATACAGCGGTCGTACAGGCCAAAGACGATTATCCATCGAAGCCTGAACCCATTTCATTTAGTACAAAAGTCTTATGCGCATATAATATTAAGAATCTTGACACTGTTCTACCAGCTATGTAACGTTCTTAATTCTTTAAACACAAACGTAACTACGAATTTCTTGGCATATCGCTTTAATAGATGTCCTACACTAAGAGTAAATCTCATTAATAACTGAGTGGCTTAACTAGGAATAACGACGGTCACATTCGTCGGCGCATGTCAGAAATGTTCAGTTGCCTCGCTCGTTAAGGAAACGCAAAGAGTTTCACACTCCTTGAACGAGTGCCTACATTGTTGCTCTCTTAGCTTTATTTCTTACTATGGGGCGAATAGTGCAGTGATAGTGATGCCATACATCACAGAAAAGGCACTTGTTCGATTCTATTCAGGGCCCACCAAGACATTCATACATCTGGAGTAGGAAAATTGATACTAGACCCATCTAACATCAGTTCGCTTTTTCCACTTCATATGGGGGTACTCTAACACAGTTATCCTAAGATTCCAGGTAGAATCCACTCAAACAGCGTTCGACGACTTTCATATCGAAGGCAAAAGCTCGCAACCAGCAGGCAGGTGATGCCATACGCAAAAACGTCCGAAGACCTTGATGTAAGGAGACAAGTCGAATGTAAGAATTCATGCAATCCAAACAATGTGGCACATGTGGTGTCGGACAATGCGAAATAAAAGGATAAAAATATAAATCTCTCAGCGTTGAGGCGTCGTTTCATGAGGTATGCGCTATGCATTCGACTTGATTAAGCATCGTTTGAAGGAGATTGAATGCATATCTGGCCTTTACAATGACCCGCCTACCGATGTATTGAGCCAATGCTGCTATCCTCCCAAACAAGTCTGGTACCAATTTGCCGACCCCGGAGGGGTGGAAGGTTTGGTGGGCCATAGGCGCTGGAATCGATTCCACGTGTGTGTTGCAGGGCGCCTCCAACCACTGCGCCACAGGCGTCTAATAATTCTGAATGATTCGTTTAAAACCGTTCGAAATTTTACCACAAGAGGTTTAGTTCACATAATTTTTTTAAACAAATAGTGTTTCATTCATGCTCTTACAGAACATAGATCTAATAAATGAACGACGGAGAGCCCATAAAAAGCAAAACATGTGCACCTGGTAACAGGACGTCGTAAGACTCACATAGAATCTATAACAAGCTCTCCTGAATGGTGAAGGAAAGCGATGAGTTATGCTGGATGGCCTCACTAACGGTCCAACTGCAGCACCATTCCACGTGTTATTGTTTGACATTACAGCCTGATTTCACAATTAAAGCTTCGACCCTACTGAATACTGTACTCGCACAAAGGAAGAATGAAGCATTCAGTTAACCCAAGTGAAATCGAGTTGTCCTAAAAAAGAAAAAGGACGAAGTCAGTCTTCTGTGAATTTGCATTAATGAGTAGCTGAATTACGCAGATGATAGTCAGAGTGACAGTAAAAGAATAATTTCGTAAGACGACACGGAAGACGTCGGTTGCACCTCGTCGAAGGAGACCGTCGTAGATTTTATACACAGAAGTGATAGTCTACAAGCGATTAATGAGCCTTATTTATAGCTCAAAGGAAAATGCGTGGTCCACGTAGCTGTACGTGTGCAACATGGAAATTTCACGTTCAGGATTTGTAAGCGTCAAGTAGTGGGAGTGCTACAGGAAGCAATGCAAGTGATACATATTGATTGAAGGACTGAAAGGATTCGTCTATAGTTGAAAAACAAGTACTTACGCTTCTAATTTGTGTTTTAAAAAAAGCTTCATGATAGATCGACTATGCTACAATGAAACGTAGAAGCCTAGGCATTAACGTCTGATTCTCAATCTCAACAGAGGTGACAGCGAATCAGCTCGAGAATCCTGAATTTTGCTGCATGTTAAAACTTCTTGGACGATTCCGATTTGATAAATTGGAAATAGCCTTGCCTGGAAAGACGGCAGCATTAGCTTGATATTGCTTGATACATCGGTAGACCACCGCAAGCCACCGCGTAGGCCAGAGTTGCATTCACGATGCATGGCGAATCTCTAAGGGATCACCTCCAAACACTTTGTCCTGCACCCTTTATTGTTCATTAAAAGTCAACAGGTTTATTCTCATTTTCTTTCTTACATAACCTGACATTACATATTTGGCAGATTCTAGCAATTCTTCGCTCTTTCCCACCTCTCATCCACGAAATTCATAGGAATTGCATCTTCGGGTAGTGGTTGAAGATTTTCGTTCTTCATGAACTTGTTTGGGAATTCCAAGACCTTCACCACTGAAAACCACCGGCTTTTATGGATCAAAATTTGTACGAGATTTGTTTGGTGACATCATAAGACTCACGTCCCAGAAGACCTTATCACATTGCAAATGAAGTGATAAGTTCGCCAGTACAAACTAATCAAAAGAGTCACTTGGTTGCAAAGATTTACTTTTTACAAACTATCAGATACCACAAAAGCAGTTGTGAAGAAAAAAGTGCTAGCTAGGAGTTACGTACTTGTTCTCTCCACAGCGCCTTCTAATTAAGTGCAAATATGATGCCTCAGTGTTAAGGTGGTTTGAAAATCATTTAGGTAAAGGCGCATATTACGCAGTGGTCGGAGACGCCCTGCAGAACACACGGGATCGAACCCCACGTCCCTGGCCCATCAACCCTTCCATCCCTCCAGGGTCGGCAACTTGGTACCAGACTTGTCTGGGAGGATAGCCGCACTGCCTCGATACATCGGTCGGCCACCGCGAGTTATTGTAAAGCACAAATATGCTTCCAATCACCTCCAAACGGTGCTTAATGAAGTGTAATGAATGGTGCACCTCTAAGCGATTGATCAGTTCCGTGACATTTATCCTTTCATCCTTTACGTGAAGTATTCACAGCGCAGATACATGTGTTAATCACTGTTCCGTTATACCCTGCCATTTGATGTCATTTTATTCATTTATATTTACTTTTCCTCTCAAAAATCTTGTTGACCCCATTGCCCAAGCCGTTTGCTCAGCGGATCCTGCACAGTTTAATTGAACACGACGAAAGAACACGAACCCTAGCATACCATGACTTTTATTCGGAAAACATGTAAAATGAAATCGAAATCAATACTGCTTCTTACAGAAAAACATGGGAACGTTAGTGATTAACTCAGACAAAAGCACGTGTTTGTACTCTGGAAAAGTTAAAGAATAAACCATGATATTTACACGCATTACTTCTACCAATAACAACTGATATGGCGAATTCAGATGAACTCTTCCTCGAGTAAACCAGTAAACTTAGTAAACTCAATTATTTACAATATTTCGACCCATGCAAGGACGAACTAGGAGTGTGAAGTTGAAGAAGCAAGATGCACAGTATAAGGAATACCGACGATTATATTACTATGCTCCACTGCCTGACTCAGTGGCTTCTGCTATTACCTGTTGTTGTTTTGCAGCAGCTAGGCGCCTAGGACGACGAACGGCGTTTCTTTTATTCTTCTCTGAAATATCACCAGACTCATTTGGACATTATAAATTACAAAAATAAGTATAAAAATTGAACCTATTAGCTCATCTTCAATTTCTTTCTGCTTTTCTTCCTCTAATTCCTGCTTCTTTTTGGCTGTTCGACGTCTGCCGCTTGAAGCAGCTCTGCGTGTACACTTCTAAATGAAAAGACTAAAAGATTTTCTCAAGTTCACTATCATAGAAAGCAAACATTCATACAATTTCAACGTAAAAAAACTTATTACACTTACAACAGATTAATACTTAACGGATAAAACATACACGCTCATTCACATCAAGTGGCTGGTAGGCACTCGACTTGTTACGTTCTTTTTGCTTACGTGTTTCTGGGAAGACTACTTCATCATCACTACTGAGTTCTCCATTCAAGTCAATTCTACCTAAAATAGCGAACCACCGATTACTCTCGAGAATTGGCCAAATTGGATAATTTTAAAAATCTACACAAAGGTACCGGGAAGAATAGCGATGGTCCTTCCTTCTACTTGATCGTCTTCACCGTTATTAACCCCAGTGATGGTAAGCTTTTGTTCGTCTTGTAAATACACATTAGCGTCATTCTGAAAGCGGAAATGAACATACAACAAAAAACCATGATCTGGGCTGTCAAACAAACCGTTCATGTCATAACACGTTTGTTCTGAAGGTTGTACATATATGTACATGTATATATATATATACACATATATGTATAAGGAATAAAAGGGATAAACTCTCAGCGTTGATCAATCACTGAGGGATGCGCCATGCATTCGACTTCATTTAGCATCGTTGGAGGTGATTGAATGCATATCTGGCTTTTACAATTACTCGCGACGACTTACCAATGTATCAAGCCAGTGCTGCTATCCTCTCAGACAAGTCTGGTACCTATTTGTCAACCCCGGAGGAATGGAAGGCAGAATGGAAGGGCCAGCCGAGCGGGGATCAAACCCGTCTGTATTACAAGGCGCCTCCGACCACTGCGCCACACGCGCCCCTGTGCAACAAGCGAACTTTTGAAATATGGCAGGAGGACATTTAAGTTCCTATACTATAAAAACAATTAAAGGTGCATTTTTGAGAAAACGGCTGGACAATCTTCATAGAACTTACTTTCGAGCAGGACAGTGCGTTGACATTTTTTGCAATAGTCCATAACGTTCTTCCGGCCTCAAATAAACTGTATTTACACTGGAACACAGGGGCACCTCCTCAAAGTGAATTTTTGAAAGACTAAAGCAACATTTAAACTGTGGTACCGTTATTACGAAAGAAGGTCCATGAGTGGCGACATTATTAATCATATTTTCTACATAAATATCCAGTTCCTTTTCATAACGACGAATAAACGGAGCGAGTATCTGAGATGAAATAGGGTGATCTTCTTTAACAGCAGTAATGCCGAACTAGATGATTTAAGCTTATCACTAAGGTAGGCTTCATAGTCAACTAACTATACTTACTTGAATCATTAGATGGCCCATCTTCACTGGTTGTGCGAACCCTAGCGTAATCTCCAAGTTTTGCTGGTTTAGTCATTGTGGTTCTCTGGATGTCCGAGGTCAGCAAGGCCAGTCTGCCCCAGGCATCACCACCACAGGCTGCCGCCTCCTTTGTGGATCAAACGATCAGAGGGAGATTTGTCACCATGCGACTATTTTGGTACCAGGACGGTGACATAACCTGGTATTAGTTTACGCTTAGCTAAGCTTCCTGATGAAAACGCCGGACTTTCTCTCAGAGTGGGAAACCCTGCCAAGAAAATGAATCCTCCCGCTGCATACCACAACCCGACATCTAGGTAGCGCTCGCGTATTATTAAAAATTGGAATACGCCACCTGAACATGCTGTACGCGTTCAAAAGTTTTACGACCTCTTTTACAACTTTCACTAAAGTCATTCTTTGTGATGTTCTACAATCACGTAAACACTGCTAAATTCTCGCCGGCTGTGATATGATTCCCACTATTCTGTCAGCCACAGCCAGCAATCTGATGTTCTCGCTAACAGTAAAAAATAACTGTTTTGAACACATCGAAAGTTGACCAGACTATGAGAATACATTTCAGCTACCAATTCGGCTATCAAGATGCCAAATCTCTAGACCAAATATATTATGCACAATACACATATCCTTTTTTAGAAGACCAAGCACAGAATTAATCCCCTCTAAGCAAACACATAGGGATTTGGAAAATCAAGGATAGAGTAAAAAGAATAAACTTTCGGTGTCGATCTATCCCCTAAACATGTGGCATGCATTCGATTTATCAAGCATCGCAGAGGTGACTGAATGCATATCCGGCTCTTAAAATAACCCGCGGTGGCCTATCGGTGTATTAAGCTAAACCTGCTATTCTCCCAGACAAGTCTTGTGCCAATTTGCCGACCCAGAGGGAAAGATGGCTTGGTGAGCCCCGAGCTCAGAAGTGAACTGATGACCACGTGTGTATTGCAGGGCACTCCTAACCCCTGCGCTACATGCACCCTCTACAGAACCGAGACGCGATTGAATTAGTGATGGAGCATGAAGCATTCTACACTTGCATTGTACACAAACTCCACCTCTCGACAAAACTAAGGAACCCTGAAGATCGCTATCCCACGTTTTGTTAGAAAAGGACGGAAATACCCGCGCTACCATCATCAATTTCTGTTACTCAGCAGGAAGAAACCGAGGACCAGTGGACTGCTTCAACTCTACACGCAAGCTAATATGACCAGAGCATGTTCAAAGTCTACCAGCTCGAGTGGAATTCGATTGCAACGACAAGGTCCAGCCTTCAGCTTCGTGGTAGGTATCTAAGTGGGAGTAGTGGGAGCGTTTCACAAGCGAGATCTTCCATAAAGTGCACAGATTCCTGATGAATAAAACACGACGATACTTTCTTCACCTCAAATGTTCTCGCTCGTATTAACAATACTGTAGTAGAAACTTTGTCGAAGCCAGGATAATTATGTTCTCATTTAAGACAGAATCGTAAATAGCAACCTTGGGAAAACATAAGCTGCCATCCTCTTCAGTAGACGCGCCTACTTCTTGAAGAGGCGGATTTCCCCTAATACATTTATTAGACGAATTGCAGTATTTTGACTGACTCAGAGTTAATGTGACGGCCGGCTAATCGGTTTCTCTAATAGTGGTAGGAATTTTAATAATCCTCCCAACGGTTCACCTCCTCATCTTGGCTGGGAGGTGTTCCCGGATGTCCAGCTACGATGTAAAGCGGGGAATTCATCCACTGGAAGGGTCTCCCAAGCTGAGATGGATTCCGGCGTTTCCATCAAAGAGTCCAGCTGACAGTAAACCAATACCGGGATCCACCACCATCCTGGTATCAGATTCACATGCTTGCAAATCTCCTTCTGATCCCACAAGGGCTGTTACTGCCTCTGGTGGTGACGACCTGGGGCAGACTTTGGCAAGGCTGACAACGGGACTCCAGGGAAGCACAGTGACTAAACTAGCAATACTCCAAAAAATGGAAATTTTAATGGAGTCCGCACAAGCAATGAGGAAGGGTCATTCAAGTATTCAAGTAAGTAATGTTAAAAATCATTAGTACTCGTTTTCATTCCATGCATGTTAAAACTACACTCTTGATTTACCTGTGATAGAAACGTTTTGAACCTCTATGCCGATTAACGATTTCTGTTCGCTTACCCAAAACTGGAGATGAATGGGACTAATGACGCACGCCCGTTCAGTTTAGGATTAGACAGTGAACGCACATCCACAAATACCTTACCAAGCACTGGCCTAGGAGTGACATACCTTATCGAATACATACTGCGCTCCAGCGGTCTGTGGATTAACCGCCCAGATGAGAAACACCAACTTCCCGAGTTCGTAGAAAGGAATGAAATAGTGGATAAATAGTGTGCTCAGAACCACATCAACCACAAGAAATGATCCGAACACAGTCCAGTACTTTGACCAGTAAGACTGCAACAAATCCTCGTCATGTATGAGCTCGTTCCCGACAACACAAAAAGTAGCTTACCAGGTTTTTCTGACTAGGTCGTTTAATAGTTTTGTATGAGTAGAATGCCGGTACAACAGCACCAACAAAAACCGAAGCAAGTTGACAGAGTAAGGAGAACATTTCAGCTGAAAAGCTTGACATTTAACTTCAGTAAGATTAACTACGTCGAAGTAGCTCATGTTAGAAAAAATAAAGCTCTCGGCGTTGATCAATCCCCGATGGATGCGCCATGCATTCGACTTCATTAAGCATCGTCGGAGGTGACTGAATGCGTATCTGGCCTTTACGATAACTCGTGGTGGCCTACCGATGTATCGGGCCGGTGCTGCTATCCTCCCAGACAAATCTGGTACCAATTCGCCAACCCCGGAGTGATAGAAGGCTTGGCGACCTTAAGGCGCTGGCATCGATCCCATGTGTATTGCAGAGCGCCTCCAAACATTGCGCCACACATGCCCCTTTCAGTAGCTTAAGCTAACTATGAAGATCTACGAAGAAATCTTTGCAACAGTAAAAAGTACAAACCACTAAAGAGATCCACAGAGAGTGAAATAAGTTCACGATGATACCTCGTAAGCGCATTATCACATTATAGAATGATTACTAAGTAGTAATGATAGGTAAATTTACACAAGATAAAGAAAATAGAACCTTTTCTGATAGCCTTAAGAAAGCCACTGCTCACGAAAATGATGGTCGGTCGCACTCACAATTTTGGTCCCTTCTATTCAAACGTTTGCATTTCGCGGGCTGCCATGTTCCGACTAGAGCACCTCTTTTGTCGCATATTTTTGATTTTCAGAGTTTAGTTCGCTTTGTTTGTTTTTGTGTTTCATCTTACTTTGTTTAATTTTTAAAATTCTAGTGTCACAAGGTTTCCTATTCTGGCGATTTTCCTGGTCCTAACTTCGTAATGGGAAGCAGCAACGCACAAGTATCACAGTAATGTGGACAGGTGTTACAGCAATGCAACAGTTGTCTTGTTCTTTTACGAAAACTTAAGAATAGAGTGACGCATCTCCAGAGCCACTTATTTCATTCACTTTCGCGGTCAAAGGAAACATAGCATGCATATTTTATCGAAGGACTGGACGAGGAGATTCGTGACTGCTTCGATAATCTTGAGAACTACGCAAAAGGTTTACCTAACCACCTACCGCAGATTTATTCACTAAATCGACTCCAAGCTGTGTTCCAGGAAGAGCAGCTGGATGTTCAAGCTATGGAAACCGTGGAGGCTATGGTTGGTTGTGGGAATTGGAAGGAAGGAATTTTTCAGACATTTACGCACCTCAGAGAGTTTCTCCGATTCCAACGACGTCGTCCGTCTAGTATTGTGCTTCGCCCTTTGTCATGCTCTCTTTGGTCCTCTGGGATGTCACTACGTGCACAATTTGGGTCAGCTTTTGCCCAATTTCAAAAAGATGTGTTAAAGAATGAAACCGGCATATTTCCAACGTTCCTCGAACGCACAGCAGTGGGATGTGTCGTTGAGCTGAAGTATGGTGTGTTGTTCAAAAAGCAGGTCGTTTTTACGCAGAAAATGTTGATGATAGAAAATGCTGGCGTCGTTGAGCAAGTGCTATTTGTGGCGCCACATGAGGAGTGGTCATTCTACACGGATCTCGGAGAGAAAAGGGTAGATTTGCGCACGACTTCGCAGTATGTGGTGTACCAGAAGCTATCCGTAGAAGCGAATCTTCATCTGATGCAAACGATCAATACACAAGAAATTCGGTGGACAGCACAAATTTTACACCAACTGAGTAGCGCGTTTAGGTTATTCCAACGTATATTTGATATGACGTGTAGAAGATGCAAAGAAGGGATGAAAGAGTTTTTACCACCACTGATCTTTGACTTCCGCAATTTGAAGAACGCGCTTCACGAGACGTGTCGATGATATGTGGAAGCCCCGATCTATTGAAATGCTTTGACTGTAGATTTTATCTTATTCTACTTTTTAAATCCATATGTGACCAAACTCTTTTTTTCTGTTGTTCTTAATTTGTCATTGTTGTGTTAATGTAACCGGTTTTGTTAATTCGTTGTGTTAATAGGAATCATAGGGCAGACTTTGGTCTGGCTGACCTCGGTACTTCAAGGAACCACAATGGCTAAACTAGCAGTACTCCGAAAGAATGGAGATTGTGCTGTGGCCAGCACAACCAGTAAGGACGGGTCATCCAAGTACCAAGTTCCAAGTACAAGTTTCTTTTTACTGATTGAACTTTTTACGGTTTTCTTTTCACACTAGATGTTTTTATGATTTACGAAACGCTTCCAGTTTCTAGAAATTAGTTTGAATGTTGCAAGCGGCATTAGGGTCACCTGGGTTATTTGCCTCGAAATAACCGTAAAACTTTGTTGTAAACTTGTAAACATTAGGGATCTTGTATCCGGTTTGTTTATCGTAGGCTTGGCTGGATATGTTGTTGGGAGTTCGTTATTATGAAGAATTTACCAAAAATATTACCGGGTTCTTGTTTTAACAAATGTTTTGGTGACTTCTTTTCGTCATTCTGCTTCGATCTTTAGCATGGAAATCTAAGAAAACTCGGTACAAAGGGCACATTATCTTGTAAACAAAAGAGTTTCGCATTTTGGGATGATTAGGGTTCACTAAAATTTCACTAAGAAATCGAAAATTCTGCTTAAAACAAAAGTTGCCTGGAACATTGTCAAAACTGATGTGATTTTGGTTTGAAAGTGATGATATTCATGGAAAAAAGTCGAACTTCTTTCAGTAGGAAGTAGTTTACGAAAGCATTGTGGTCGTCCCTTATGCAGTTTGTGAGTTGTTCTCTCAAACGCTTAGACATTGACCTAAATGAATTTCTGCACAATCATGGTGTTGGAGGCAACGCGACCGCAGTGAGGTGATTTCCACTTATTTTCTTCGAGGCGGTTTATTTTGTCACATAAAGGTTTTTTTGTGCTTTTGGATGCGATTGATAGCTTTTGCAACACAAATCATGATAACTTGGGGTGAAATGTATCACCATATACCGTGAAATCGTAACTATCTCCCTCTTATCTCTTTATTTTAGAACGGTTACACCTTTCTACTGCTTCACTAGCGTCTTCAGTTGCCTACTCTTCGGCCCTTGGTGCATAGCCGGATTTAGGACTCGTTTCTAGTCCTTTTTCATGTACATATCAGATGTGTCTTCTCGATAACTCTCTGCCAAGGAAACATCACTATGCGTTATTTCTCTACATAAGTGTCATCTTTGCTCCGAAAAATCGTTCGTAAGTTTCGTCATCGCTTGATATTGCCTGGAGGATTTCTGCATGTCCAAAACTGATTCATTCTTTCAAGAGCGATTTAAGAAACAAAATTGTTTTCAGCACTATGTTACTTCAGAGTCTATAGTTAATGTCTGCTGCGGCGCTTGCTTATATGGTCTTAAAATTCTGGAGTCTTTCAGTTTTGTCGAAGTTCTGAGTTTCTGCTGGAACTTAAGGTGAAAACAACAATTTAGAAGAGTTATGCATACCACTAGAGCTATTAAGTTTGCTCTGTAAATCCACTAAGTTTCCAAGTTCGGAAGTATTCTAGTTATCTGAAAATTGTCCGGTGTTGTCAAGAACCCATTGTTGTCCACAATGTGTAAAGTATTTAAAAAGGATTTTTCAGATTTGATTGATTGTTACTTCATTTCTAGTCACTGTAATGGATCATTATTGTCATATGAGCAACGCCAACATATAGTTCATTCATGTTGTAGAAGCGAATATCAGATGTTGAAAGCAGTGTAGTTATACAGCGGACTAGCTTTTTTTCTCCACTTCCAGGAATTCGAAATGTTTCGAAATCATGAGAGAATACATGGAAGGTTTTAAAGGGTGTGTGGAAAATGAAAACCATGGAAAGTACTAACAAATTACCCCAATTATAAAGAGCGAACCATAACAAAAGGAGCGGAACTCTGCTATGAGGAAATTGGGCAACTATGAGTTGATATGTGTCGTTTTCTTGCTCAGCAATCGCGAGGTTTTTAAACAGCATACATTTACTTCCATAAAGAAAACACAATACAAT